>CM060702.1:241959280-242204280 GCA_030686995.1 Artemisia argyi | reverse complement strand
AATAATGCAAGCTATTGAGGCTAGATTCAAGTATTTTCAGGAAGGTTACGATGCTAGAATGAAAAAAAGTTTCACGGCCATACAAAAATGTTTGTCTGCCATTAAACAACTCGCAACCGGTGCACCACCGGATGAGTTTGACGAATATTTGGAAATGGCGCAAAGAACTTCACGTGAATGCCTTCAATTTTTTTGTGATGCTATTATTGAGTTATATGCTCGAGATTTTCTACGTAGGCCAACAAGTCATGATGTTGCATGTTTGTACGAAGCGCACGAAGACCGACATCACATTCCGGGTATGATCGGTAGCCTAGATTGCACACATTTTGTTTGGAGGAATTGTCCAATAGAATTGAGGGGTCAATATAAAAGGGGTGACCATCAATACCCCACGATTATGATGGAGGCAGTGGCGTCTCAAGATTTGTGGATATGGCACGCGTTCTTTAGACCGCCGGGTTCAAACAACGATATAAACGTTGTGATGCAATCTCCGCTATTCCTCACCGAGCGTAATGGTACGGCACCTAAGTGCCCATTTGTTGTGAACGGCCATACGTACAAGCGTGGGTACTATCTTTGTGATGGCATATATCCGGCATGGTCTACGTTTGTTAAAGCGTTCAAATATCCAACCGACCCGAAGGAAAAAAAGTTCAAGAAATTACAAGAGTCGGCTCGAAAGGATGTTGAACGGGCATTTGGTGTTCTCAAGGGTAAATGGAGTATACTGAATCGACCCTTACGGCCACACACGATAGAAAGAATTAGAAAAATAGTTTATACGTGTGTCATATTGCATAACATGATTATACATAACGCCGGTAACGCAATCTCGCCAGTTCATATTCGGGATCCTCCGATTGAACCGGTGTTTGACGAAGCAGCTTTAGGCGAGATACGAGATGAGGATACACATTTTCGTGTCAAATTTGATCTTATGGAGCATGTTCACGCTCAACAATTACCATACATCGAGGTGGACGATGAAGTTTAATTTTTTAGTATTATGTAATGGTATTTTATGTTTTTTAATAATATTATGTAATGTTTATTTTAATTTTAATGAATTTTAGTTTTTAATAAATTTTAATAGAATTTAAAAAAGAAAAAGGAAAAAAAAAAGAAGTGAGTGAAGGGTGAGGGGTGTGCCGCCAACAAAAAGTGAGTGAGTGAAGGGAAAAGTGGGAGGGTGATGTTGCATAAGGGGATTGGTTGTTTGTGAGTGAAGGGATTTGGGGTGAGTGGTTCATTGCCAACCCTATAGAGTGTGGGTGTTAATGAAATTTTCAAAATTAATGTAGTAAATACTTGCAACTTTTAATCCTTAATGTTGAAAGGAACCAAGAAACAGGACTCTCTAATTTACTTGGATATATATATTTTATCTTTTTAAAAGTCAACTCGCACACCCACCTTCTATGGGTATGTTTCGCGAAATGGGTTGGAGCTCGGGTTGGGGCTTATATTATAAGCCGAAAGCTGGAGCTTATATTTTTATAAAGTTGTTTGCCGAATTAGTAGGAGCCGAAGTTTATTAATGTAAAATCGCATAAAATACATCAAATTAAATTCCCATGTATTTACAACTTTTGCTTGATAATCCATTATATTTTGAAGGGTATTTAAGTAATTTGACTAGCTATAAGCCCTCATAAGCCCCTTTCAATGGGCTTGGGCTTATGGCTAACAAAGCTTATTTTATAAGCCGGCTTATTTTAAAAGTTTAAGCCCCCATAATCTCTTATAAGCCCTCTCCCAAACACAGCATACAATCTCACACAAACACAACAATCTCACAGTTGGGACTTGATCCCGTAAGAATAGTGTATGCTTCCGATGATGTTTGTGTTCCGTATACACATTTTATCTTTCTATAGTTATGGCCAAAACACTTGTGTTAGTAAACTCGCTCCATTAACTTGTAATCTTCCTGAAAACTGCAGAAATAAAGTGGTCTTTCATTTGTGCTTTTAGCTTAAACTTGCGAATTCTCATAAGTTTTCAATTGCTAATATTGCAGCTCAATGGAGAGCTCGATACAGGGACTGGAGCTCCAACTTTTCTTTGTGCACTTGTTAGGCAATTCTATCCTAATGTATGTTACTATTTCTCTGCTTAACTTGACTTACTTGAGTAGAATTGAACATTCACCCATTTCCGTGATGATAACGCATTTACTTACTCAATACAGCTGTCAGCTAGTCTTGGAGCTGGATTACACTATGATAAAGATGAAAAACTCCGTTGTACCCTACGTGGAGAAAAGGCATATCCACTGGCATCCAATCGGTTTATGAACTTTGTTCTTAAAGGGCGTTGTGATATTGACCAAGAGTTGAATCAGGTGAGTCTCGGTCTTCATTTTTCGAGTATGATGGTTTTAGACTACATATAAGCAATTGTGAGAAATTGGGTTCGGGGATAGTGAGGGGTTAAATGGGGTATTATCAGCTAGAAGATTGGGAAAACATTATTTATACTAAATACTTTTCTAAACTTAAAGCATCGATAACTTTCATCAATTCTTATGCTCTCTTAATGCTACTTGTGCATCATAACCAGCCAACACCACATGGAGCCCTTGAGTTGGTGTGGAACATTCTAGATTTTCAGAAAGAACAAGACGTGAGGCTCAAAGTTGGCTATGAACTTGTTGACAAGGTATATTTTACTGACGGTAAGTTACTTGTTACGAGACAAGTTCATATCTTTACTATCATAATCTAAGTAAACAAGCATAGTACATTATTATTCATGCTTCGTTTGTATTCAAGTTATTTGCTTATCCAATATCTCTTGTCACATTTAACCACAATATTAAGAGGCTACTAAACCCAATATCCTAACCAAGTTAATGTGCAGCATAAGAACTAAAGTTACCAATTCCAACCTGCTGACTTATAAAAATTGTCGATTCGGTTTCGTTCCATCTATGATGAGTCAAGCAGATAACATTGAAAAAAGTTTAGAGAAAACGTCAAAAGTACCCTAAGTGTATTGACTCCAACGGAACCTGTCCTGTCTTGAGTCTTGCCCTGTTCTCCAAACCAGCTGCCACCCATTTCACCACATCTAATAGGAACCGTGATCTAATTGAGATGGTTGATGCGTAAGGTAGTCATGCTACTAGACGTTCCTTGCTTTATTAAACAATGATGAACAGCCCACGACACAACGAGATTAACTAAATTACATTCTAGTTATCGATTGGCTGAACAAGTATTTGGGTGTGCCTTTAAAAGCAATTATTGCAACTAAGAAAAATTGGATGAACATCTAAGTTATGGCTAGTTTAGTAATATTGCATTTATCTTAAAAATCAGTTTCCTTGCCCCAACTTTACATCCGTAGTTATATTGTCACTAGTGGTGTCGTTTTTACCAGAACACCAATAAGTTCAATTGGGTCAGTTTATTCGTGTTTCCAAACCAGTGTCATGTTGTAATACTCCACTAGTGCGCTATCTTAGTTGATATATTAGTTAGAGCTAGGGGCAGACCATCTATTCCTGCTGGACTTACTTCAAGATACGAAATGAGCAGCCGTTTATCGTGACACCATATCACTATTCGGGAAGGTGACTTGTCTGAAATCCAGAATTCCTGTCAAACTTTTTACAGGATGATTGATTTGGAAACATAGACAAATTTATTTGTCACATGGCTTATATTATTGTACACTGTTAAATCAAGAAATACCTTGTATTATTTTGATTATGTTATCTCATTCATCCCTGCTTTATCTGTATCCCCATTTCGTTTTGTCAAGTTCATATCACTTCATCCTCTCATTCATTTGGAAATCTTTTTTAAATTCGTGCCCTTATTTTCAATCTTTTTGCAGATTCCATATGTACAATTAAGGGAAAATAATTGGACATTCAATGCTGATATTAGTGGAAGATGGGATGTGAGATACAATCTATGAGATCATCAACTTATCATGTTGTTTTTTAATTGGTCAGAGTCCGATTTAAATGAAAAGACAAGAATGAAAAGAAAAAAGAGTAAGATGTGTAGGTTCATAGAAGCAGTGACTGTAACTATTGAATTCAGGTATTTAGTATATGCTTCTGTTTATTCAAATTTACCATGCTTAGTCATTTGTTGCAATTTTTGCCTCCAGTGTTCTGTTATTGGGTTTAATCTGATTGTCATATAGTAAATCGGTTGACCAGATGTCTATTGACTGATTGAAATTAATTGGGTTTGAAATGTTATCGGAGTTAGAGGTGGCAAAATAGATTGTTAATTTTTTAGTTGGTTAATGGGTCAACATAGGTTGGCCTGCTTACCCAGTTGAGCTTCTTATGTTCCCATTATTTTAAAGTTATTGAAGGTACGTCATTGGGTTAGTTGCATAAAAATCCTGGACAGTTATTTGTTTGTCTTGAAATTTTAGTTAGAAAATAGACTATTGTATGTGCAGTCTACACTTGCCACGACGGTAAATGCATAGGTGGTTCGGCTAGGTAGTGAAGATTAGGGCAGTGTTAGTTTCAGTGTTTTGGGTTGGTGGCGGTGATGGTGGTGGTGAGTTGGGTTTTTCTTATGTGTGTGTAAGAGGGAGTAACAAGTGTATTAACGGCGTTTTCTCTAAATGGTGTATACGAGTGTGGCCGTGTGGGTGGTGTTTGGATCATGTTATCTTTTGTAGTTAATATCAACGGCACTTGGATGTGTTAACACAACAGTAAAATGGTCCTTCTTGATAAGTTGAATGGAGGGACTATTTTACCTTTGGATAGTTTACTATTTAAGGGTGGTTTATGCATATAGTTTTCGAGATGGATGGTTTCTCAGGCAAAAATAAAAACAACATGAACCTCTTTTGCAATTTACTCTTATTATATTAACGATATAACAATCATTTTGGTAGTAAAATATAATGGGAAAATGAGTTGTTAAAAGCAAAAGTTTTTCAAAAACTTGAGCATCTCTTAATAAATTAAATAAATTACTGCTGATTTCTAAATTTTAATAGTAGTTAATTATATTATTGTAAACACTAGTACATAACCTCATTGCGTATAAAATGGAGTATTTATATAATTTTGAACCAACTTAAATTGGTTGGCAAAAAAAAGAAAATATCATGTTCATTATAAAAAGGCGAAAATGAGCTCATGCTGTATGACCCCACAACCAGTCCCCCCCATTCAGTTTCACACCCATCCCATGACTCGTTTTAGAAGGATTCTCAGTGGTCTACATTCACTCACGGTCATGGCTGCTACTCCACCGCAGCCAACCCCTGACGACGACCCCGTTTACTTCAACTCTGAATTTGTTCTCTTTGTTGGTCTTGTTATCATAGTTGCATTCCTTCTTTGTCTCAAAGGGCTTAATGCAGCCTCACGCTGCACCTGGATCAGATGCTTCTCCCAAACAGAAGTCATAACAACGTCAGCTAGTAACAGATTTGATCCTTTCTCGCTTCCTGCAGCTAAGCTTCTGAGAAATATTCCAAAAGTTACGTACTCTGCTGAGACCATGGCTGAGAAATTCTCAGAATGTGCTATTTGTCTGAGTGAATTTGTGGCAGGAGATGAAGTTAGAGTGTTGACGCCTTGTAACCATTGTTTTCATGTGGAGTGTGTTGATAGATGGATTGGACTACACTTTACGTGCCCGTCTTGCAGGCAACTGTTGTTGAAGACGATGATTAGATGTAACGTATTTGATGATGAGGTTCCTGTTGCTCAATTGAGCGGAATTTGATCTATGATACACAGGTTATATGTCATATATAGCTTAAATATTGTACTAGTGGAATTATAATTGTGATTAGGGCCGGTTTAAAAATTGTAGATATGTGAATTAGGCGAACAGCTGATTTGAGTGATCTTTATACGTGTATGTGTTTACATTTTAGATTTCAAAAGTTACTGTATTTGGAAAATTGCAAAGATGCGTTTATTTACAAATAGGAACATTGTTTGGTCTTGATCTTTCTTTTCAAGTAAAAATTGTAGATATGTGAATTATGCGTTTATTTACAACAGGAGCCCTAAAAATCACCTCTGATGGCGAAGTCAGTAAATGTCCTGGGGTGATGGGTGAAGCTTGTTCCGAAAGGGGACTCCATCTAGTTGAGCATGCGCACACATGAGAATTCACTTATTCTATTAGTTGGCAACTCAACCGTGGCAACTCTACGAGAGTAACGAACCTGTACGAAAACATACCTCATGTAGAATGATCCTCACGCCCAACTCTTGTGCCTAAAGATATGCCTAACAGCATAAGTGAGGCATGTGACAAATTCAAAGGGTCGGATGAGTCAAGAGGTGACACGTGTCAAAAGCTATATGGATTAGACATGTATTTAGTCACATGAATTAATTATCTTTTATCATTGCTCTATACCCATTTTGACCCATTAAAAAATGAACACATAGTGGATTTAAATTATAGTTTCAGCAGTGTGCAAGTGTTGGCATACTCATACGAGTGCATAAGGTCGTGAACCTTGTAAGCATACTGGTGATTAAGCGATTAAGGATACAAGATTAGTACAGTTTCGAGGATGTCCTGTCCCATCAGCATGATTTGTAAAGCCTTTGGTTCATTCCATATACGTGGCAAAGCTCTGAAGAGTATCTCATGTGAATAGGATATAGAAATGAATGTGTGAAAATAAAAGATTGAAGTACGGATAGATATAAGATATATTGCTTTGGTATGTCCGTAGAAATGAATATGTAAAAGCTGATGAGGGAATGCTATGATCAAAAGTTTGTCCATAGCGTTTGCAGTGATCAAAAGTTTGTCAATGACATATATGTTCGAAATACCAAAAATAAGTATATTCATTTTACCCTAAGACCATTTGTAATGGAGGGTCATCTGCACTTCTTCACACCGTGACCGCGGTCACACTTGGTCACCCTTGTTACACCTCCAATTGAATACGCGTCCAACATGGTATTTTTGCAAGAACTTGGTCGACTGCATGACCAGGTCCCGTGAGTTCTTGTGTGTGGGTGGGTGTATTTATTAAATGGTTTTTGTAAAGTATATTTGTGTTTAAGTGTGGTATATTTTTTATGGTGACCGCGCGCGATCGCTTTATTATACTAAGTTGGTTGTGAAGTTAAATATAAAGAGAAAGCTGAATTATCGTTGATGTGACAGTAGTGACCGGAGTGCTCCCCTATTACACTTGGGGTCTGTTTGTTTTATGAGTTTTGTTTTGTGGGTCTAGAGTCTAGACTACCCAAAATGGTTTGTTTGGTATAAAATATTTGGGTGTTTGAAAAAGTAGTCATATAGCTTGGGGTTTGAAAAGTTATATGACTTTTAGCTAAATAATATGACGTGTTATTTACCTTTTGTTTCTTTATAAATTTACATACATCAAATATAATTATAGCAATTATTTATTTTCTCTACCATATTTTTCTAAAAGTTATATCAAATCTAAATCTAAATCCAATTCGAGATCCTAATCCAAATTTACTAACAAACTAAACCAACACTTAACTCATGCATACACTGGTTTGAAAAATAAATATGGCTAAATTATTATTAATAGTAATATAAATATCAAATGTAAGCACGATATGAAAATAATTAAACACTACAACTACTCATGTATTTCCTGCTTAAAATTTATATAAGGATATCCGGAAAAACATTTTAAAAATACTTTATATTTTAACTTCATTAAAGATTATTATGTGTTATTAAACTCGTATATTGTGTATAACATGATATCAATAGTTAAATTTTAACAACAACATCAACCTCAACGCCCATGTCAGTTAAAAAAGTTAAATCTTTCATAAAAAAAAAATCATTACAAAATATTAATCGATATTGATACATAATAAAAAGTTTATATAAAAACCCATGCATAATAATTAGTTGTACTTATATCATAATTACAAAACACTAAACACGGGCACATTCTTATACGTCCGTATATTAAACTAAAATTTTCAAATAAATTTAATTCATATGTAAAACTCCGTACGGACTTATAACTAGTTGATTAATGAAAAAGTTGACAGCAAGATTGACTAATACAATAATCAATTCGTAAACTAAATAAAAAATACCTGCATTTAATGAACTCGCAACCACCATTACGCTTAAAAAATGCCATAGTTGGGACACCTCTTCCACCTTTTACTCTCACAAACAACACCAAAAGCGACATCGTTTTCATCCCTCGTCTCCTGAGCATCTTCACAAGAAAAACTAGATTGACAAGCAACAAAACAATTTCCTGCAATAAGGACACTCACATCTATTCAATCTATGCTTATCATCACACTCTTTCAAAATCAAACCCGAACACTCGATGTAAGGACAATAAAGCCTATCAACACCAAAAATAACATATTCACTTAACGCATCACTCCATTTATAAAATAGTTGGGGTGTTAATATGGGGCAGCATGACCAGGGGTCAAGAAAATGATCACATGTTGTATCAGGACATTTGATATCCGAAACATTGTCTTCGAGTTTAGTTATATGTATTTGATCATACAATCAGTGCAAAACGGGTGAATGCATCTATTACTATTCTTGAATTTACTGTTGGGGAGCATTACGGGTTCGATGCAAATCTCGCAAGTGAACATTGCTTCTTCTTCTTCTAGATGTTGTTCGATTTGATCTTGAATGGGGTTTTGTGATTGGGTTGTTCGAATTATATTTACCCATTAGAAAACAATTAACGTTAGCGCATGCATGCAAGTTTGTGGATTGTGTTAAAATTTAATAATGATAAATAAAATATTTTTGTTGCTTAAAAAAGTATGACCCTTGAATTATTCAGTTTGACATGTGATTTTTGACGATGCTATCACAAAATATAGTTGAAACTAAGTAACTAACGAGAAGAACAAAGATATATTTGCCTATGTTGCATTGTTTTTGAAATTTGGCATATTATCTAAAAGCGAGGGACCAGAAATGCAAATAAATTGACTTTGTACTCAACGCCAGTTGCCTTTACTCTTTTGTAGTAACATCATTTCATCTTCATTTCTTTGTAATTTCTAAATTGACTTTGGGTCAACTAACTCGCCTTTACTCTTTGTAACTTCATGATTCATCTTCCTCTATTTTGATTGCATTCATTCATACCAACAGTACTTCCCTCTCAAAGACTAATTTCATCCATTGTTAAAGTGTAAGTTTTTCTAGACACTAATCAATTATCGATTCAAGTCATTTGTTTCATTTTGTATTTGCTCTATCACCTTATAGCTTTTTGTTCTATGTAACAATTCGCAATTTCAGGTTAATTACCATTCCCGGAAAATTTCACTATTCACTTTTACTATTCATTTTTCCCGAAACTTTCCCGAAAGTTGATTTTTATTTGATATTCTCGAGTGATAAATTGTCACACCCCCAATTTACCTGACTTGCAGCGGAATGGAATGCCTGAGGGTGTAACTGTCATAGCACCATAACAAGGAAATATTGAACGACCTAAAGTGTCGTTTTGAAAACACATCGTTTGACTTATTAAAACATTCAGAATATATTACATAGGTCCCAAAAGTCATGAAAGGTTTACAGAAATAAGTTTAGACATGTCAAACGATAATTATACATAAGTGCATGAAAGTGTCAAAGTGAGACGCGTCATCCTAGGTCCTCACTAAAATGACTCCATGCATGCCATGAAGTTTATGCTCTTAGTTACCTGAAAATACATTGCGAAAACGGTCAACACGAATGTTGGTGAATAATCATAGGTTTGTAAGTTAAATCGTATGTACATAAGCCACAAGTATAAAGTAAACCGACATAAATGTCAAAAATGCTACATTGTCTCTTAAGCTCATGGCCCCGAAGCTAGACGTACTAAATCGTGCCCCAAGTGAGTGTTTACCAGACACTCGTAATTTAGAAATGAAATGCATTCGTAATTCCGTTGGAGCAACCCAAACACGAATGGAGGAGTCACCCTCAATAGATCTATTCACTCACTCTCGCTCGTACTGTAATTAACGGTCCATGAAATAAAGGGGACTTGTCGTGTCGTGGTAGCAAGGCAACTTAAGCAATGTAAGGAATTTGTAATACTTGGGCATGTACGAAAGTAATTGATGCAATGTATTCTCCCCCGTGGGATTTGAAATCAAATAAGTAATTGAAAACGGGGCCATGAAAACTCACCTTAACTGATGAAACTGTGATGAAATGAAATGAACACCAATGAACAATTTGCTGTCGCAACCCAATATGATGGTACCATGAACATGTAATGAGCTGAAAAACAAGGCGCGCACACTAGCCGCAACCTAATATGAATGATGAATGATCTCCTTTAGATCCACAAATGATGTTATGAATGTCCATGCACATGTTTCTATACCACTCTACTCTTTGAAAAACACTTGTTGTTATCAAAAGTATATATTTCAAGAATTTGGAAAAATATTGCTATTAGAAAATATAATAAGCTAGTTGTAATATATATATACTTATATATATATCGTAAGTTTCCATGTTAGCGTTGAAAAACTCGGGTTGTAATCCTTGAAATGATGAAAACATACTCGTAATAACTAATACTACATTAGTTATAAAGCTCGGTACTTAATATTATGTCTAGCTTATAAATGTACTTCGTAGTTTTTGCGCCAAATTTATATAAAAGCTGTCAAATATAAAATGGTTTTAGCCGATATTCAAACATGTATATCTTTGTCGTTACTTGTCCGTTTTACTTGTTCTTTATATCCACGGTTACGTCTTAGTATGTAGTAATATATTTTGGAAAGTTCGGCTCCTCCGGGTTACGTCTAAAGCCTCTTTTTGACCGACGAAAAACGTCCAACAGCAACTAATTTCCAGAAAATACTTTTCGTCAACAATCTTGCAAAAATCGTAACTTCTTCGTTATAAACTCTTTTTAATCCGTTCTTTCGCCTACGGATTCGTTTTTGAAAGTATTTTCTAAAAATTTTGCCAAAGTTTCCTTGGTGTTTACTGATTTTCCAGATTTTTACAAAATGGGACAGCATGTCTAAAATAGGTTCCAAATCAAGTTTTCAAGGTTTAAAACTAATTTCTACCATCACCAAACCTCTTGTAATCACCACATAGCTAATCTAATCCTACCATACACCTTCTTAGGGTGTCATGGACTCCTAACCAAGTTATTAGAGCAAGGGAATTCATAACTAAAAAGTTAGGGTTTGTATGTTTCTTTTTAGCCAAAATAAAGTGTGGTATAGCTACTTGTACATGGTTTTTAGCATGATACTTATGAAATACATGTAAAAATAAGATGATCCATGAAAAATAAAGATGAAAACTTACTTGACAAAATGAGATGATTATAGGATGATTATGCTTGATGTTCTTGTGTTTTTGTTGCTTGATTCTTGATTAGGCTTGTAAAATGAACAAGTTTAGTGTTTTACTTTATGGAAAATGATCACTTGATCATGGAGATCAATTATGGGTCGTGGTTATGGAGAGGGAATGGAAGAGATGAGAGGAATTTTGATCTTACTAAAAAGTGAATTATGATTTTGTGATTTTAGTAAAGTTAGGTTTTAGAAGTTTATTAGTATAAAACTTAGGAAGTTAATGCCAAGGGTTAAAAGGGTGTTTCATGGGCTGGTTTTCAAAGGGTAGAAGGGGGGTAGGGGTACTTGGTAGTTATTTAGGAAATTAGTATAACGTTAAGTGTTATTACGTGTTATTCGTTAAAATCGGGTAACGGTTTTAATAGAAATAAATGTTCACGAAGTTTACCGGGATGAAATAAAGTCATAAAAATGTTGAAAATATGTTAAAAATATGTTGGGTACATTTACTGAGTGATCGGGTGATTATTGTTTAGTTTTCACGAAAACCGTCGTTATATTCATACGCGTACGTTATAAATAAAATAAATTTCCAAAATACTGGGTAACTGAATATTATAACTTTTATGATGTTAAAATAGATATAAAAATATGTCGGGACCATTGTGGGAATATTTAGATATATTCGTCGTGTATAAACCGAATGTTAACGTTTACTATAATTACTTATACGTAAAAACGTTAAATGTACTGAATATAGTAATTTGAAAATCCTAAGAGTGGTATAACATGAAAATGCTGTCATGATGATATGCAGACTATCTCCAGTCCGTATGCAGTGTACTTAACACTAATGAAATGAATTCGCACCTAAACCAATCCGGTTACGCGAATTTGAATACCCGTAAACTAAATTTACGATGAAATGAGTCATGCAAGTGAATGATGAAATATTTTCCGGAAATGAATAGTGTTCAGTGAATAGTAAATTTTCTGAATGCTGCTCTGAATGTCAAACTGACACCAAAAATGATGAATAGTAAACTGATGAATAGTGTTTTGATGAATAGTGTTTGATGAATAGTGTTTTTCCAAAGTTCGGGAAATGACCTGAAATGACCTGAAATGGTGAGTTGTGACATAAATCATTTCCATGGCAAATTAAATGTTTGACATTCGTCAGATCATTTTCGTGAAAGTTATTAAGGAATTACACGTTTTAGGGTAAAACGTCATTCAGAAATTCTACTTACAACGAAACTCGACCGCGTTAAGTGACCCCGCATCAGAAAAATGTTTGACACACTCATGATTTATTTGAGAATTAATCGTGACTGAGAAAAACATGACCAAAGACTTCCCGGCAGGTCACCCAAGCCAGTACTATTCTCACATGAGCACGATTAACCGAATGGGCGATTAACCGTTAGACCACAAAACGAGTTTCTAAGACAATTTGAGTTTTCAAAAAGTCAACATATTCTTTCCCTCCCCCATTGACCAAAAATCATCCCTTGATTTTATAAGTCATTCCTTGATTTTTAGGCTTACGGTTTGATGTCTAAAAGACATTTAATACCAACCGACACTAGACTGAGCCCAGTCTAGACATTATAAGTCATTTTAAATCATTTATAACCTATTAGAAAAGTAATATTTTACTTTTCTCAATTTTACGCAATATTCGTACGTTTTACGTATTACGCATTTTAGACCCGTGTTTCCAGTTTTTAGCAGGGTTTTAGCACTCGATGGAACCTACCACTCATTTTATATTTTATTATGGACTATATGGACATGTTTAACAATACTTTCAAATTCCATAATTTTACGACACCCGGTTTTACGTTTTGAGGCTTAATCATTTACGATTGGCATTTCCCGGAGTCAAAACTAACCAAGTATCTTGGATAATACCAAGAAAAGTCCACACCCTTGCTCCCCAAGATATACAAACCGCCCTAGGAGGGGGGAGTCACACCCATGTGGCTTCATCTCATGAATTTACCCCTAAATCAACACTTAATTACAACTTGGTCACCAAGTTGTAACACTTTCCTAGTAAGCTTCCTAACCTCCTCAAAAACCATATAAATACCCCCTCCCCTTGCTCCTTATGCCGTCCACCATAACCACACACCAACATCATCTTATTTTCTCATTCTCTTCAAGATTCATGCAAGATTCAAGTACCATATCAATACCTAAAACCTAGTTAGGTTTTCATTCATCAAACACTTCCATAACCTTATATACTTGGTGATTTCTATTGAGTTTAAATCCACTCAAGTCACCTAAACCTTCATCATCCATCTTTCAAGAATACCAAGGGTAGAAAGATTGCATAAAGTGAAGTGGGTTGAAGCAAGTCTATCAAAGTCCTATCCTTACATGTTAACTTCCTTTCATCTTTGAAAGCCAAAAGTTGTGAGCCAAACCCTAACTTGATTCTTGTTAAATAATCATGTTCATGTTATTTACATATTATTTGTGCTATATATTGTCTTGTTATCATGTCCATGATGTATAAAAGTGAGTAAAACAAGTATTGATACATATATGTAGCTTATGTTATTCAAACAAGTAAACTAGTGACTTTCTTGGAAAACCACGACCAAAATGGTAAAATTATGATATTGGATTATTACATATTGTGGTAGAGGACTTAAAAAGGAAACCATAGCAATTTGAACCACCCAAAACGAGTATACGAGTCAAAAGTTACGCCCATTTGAAATTACCAAAGATTTCCGGCAAAACTGCCAAATACCATTCTGATCAAATTTGGGTTTTGAAAGTCCCACTTCTGGTCCGATTCATCAAAAAGTTAAAACACGAAAGTTGTCCGGAACGACGTTTTCGTTCAGGAATAAAGAAGCTCGAGCCCTAAAAACGCTTTCCGAGTGATAAAATTCTTCAAAATCTAAACAGCCCATTTTTAGACAAAGTCATTACATATAGATTATGGTTTATGAAGACCAAAGGGGTCTTATGACCTATAATCAAGACCACCACCATGACTAGAGCCAAGGTTGTGTCTCATGACCTTGAAACAAGGACCAAAGGTCATGGCTAGGCCATGACGAAATGAACATGTAAGCTTACTTAGGCGTAAACATGAAACAATGAATTAGGCGATAACTTGAACAAGCAATTTGGATCTACTTCACTTAAAAAGGAACCATGAGACATTACAAAGAGAAAATGGTCATACAAAACTTATGAAACTACCCCTAATAACAATCTTCATGTACTAATAAACTTTCCTAAGTTTATTCAAATATCGGACATGTAACCTTTCGGATCAAAACTTATATCTATATATTTCATCAACTACTACAATAGTAGGGAGCCTCATGTGAGGAGTTCATTATGTAAGCCGTCGAGTTGAGTTGTGGATTTACGAATTAAAGTGTCCTGGCTCCTCGAACGTTTACTAACATGACTTCTGAATTATGTCGGCCCGAACGGTAGTAAACGATATACCAAAACATACATGTTTCATGAAACTTTCTTTCAAAGACTCATACTATACATCATACCACATCATGGACTAAATGCAAGATATATATATAGGCACTCCGTTATATTCTTTACTCCAATCCTAAGTCGCAACATTCTATTATAGGTTGCTCATAGAAACCTACACGATCCAACCATCACCTTCATTACTTGCTATTCTACTTAAGGTGAGTTCGTAGCCCCACTTTCTATTGTTTAACTATTTTACAAACCCATGGGGGGAATACATGCTATTATTTTTCTACTCGAACACAATGCTTTCTAATGTATGCTTCCCGACTATGTTTTATTGTCACTAAGTAACGATTGCCATGTTCGAAGTCCCTATATCATGAACCATTAGTCACTACCTATAGTGAGCGCGAATATTGTGAATAGATCTATTGGGATTGACGGATCCCATTTGTGTTGAACAACGATGAGTTCACACAAATGCACTATATTTGAGATTTAGCGGTATAATGGCAAAAGTACCTCGATAGGGCTTCTATAATGCCAATTTTGTTGGTTCGATGTTAATGTTTTGGTTGTATGAGCTTAGTGAAATAAATAACGATTTTGTTTTCCAAACATTGGTGTGAGCCTATAACTCACACTACGATTATTGTGTTCAAACGATTTAACTAAACTCTACGAATTCCACTCAACCTTTGTGTTGACCTCTCAAGCATGTATTTCAGGTTCATGACGATCAAGGATGGTACGGAAGGGCACGGATACTCAAGAGGGCTATAAATTTTATTATCATTCAAAACTCACTTAATGTGATTTGTAAACATGGAACCAATTGGGACCTCATTTTGTAATCTCTGATATTTATATAATTTGAATGATAAATCTTTTAAAACGACTCAATTGGAGTTCGTTTTCTATTATTGTGACTATTGTGCCGTCAAGTAACACCCAGTTCGAATTCCGCTGCAACCATGAATTGGGGGTGTTACAGATTGGTACCAGAGCCATGGTTATAGAGAAACGGGTCTAATTGAGACCTAAACTATAACCACACTACAAGCAAAAACATTTTATAGCCTTCCGATCTTCGTGTCTTCCATCCTCCAGACGTTTATGGACTTATTAAGCATTTTATGCTACATGAACATATATGTATATTCATATATACACACTAGGCATTTTACACTACACGAACAAATACTAGTATATTTATATATACATTCGAGTTATTTTCAATCATTTTATCTAAACATATCTACACATGCCTATTCTATGGCATTTCGACACGACCACATTCTCCCAATCATGTTCCTACTCCAGCATTTTATGTCCAAAATATTGTAACGAATTACGATGGTCTTTTCTATTTTCCCGAACATTGTATGACGCAATGGTCTTAATCATTTCTCAAATGTTTTGAGTCACACAATGGTCTAATCTACTTCCGAGACATTATGATTTGTGCAATGGTCTCTGGAATTATTCCACCACCTCATCAACATCATTTCATATGATATCAAAAACCCATCACAATCTATCGATTTCCAAACTAGAAATATGAGATTTCTAAAGGACAAACTAATCCATCATCGACGAAAGCTGAACTTTCTCTACATTCATCAAAGTTTTCTTCTGAAACCTTCATTGTTAAAATTTCGTGATCCTCGCCAAGTATGGACTGTTTTAGAACTACTTAAAACTTCCTTTCCACACATATCTACCCGTACTATCTTCTATGCAATGGAATGTGAAAACATAAGTTACAAGTCTTGTATGGGCGGGACTTGCAACTGAAGGGTTTGACATTGCCTTTGTTTAGTGGACAGTTTCCCGAAAGCAACAGACATATCACAAGTATACCTAATTTAGGTATTTGAAAATTTTATCGAACCTCGGCTAAATATAGACTAGTCACCTATATTTAACCTAGGGACAGTGGAATATAGTCTGACTAACTATATTCGACTTAAAATTTTCAAATACTGAGAGTAGTTGTACTAGGGTTATGTTTAGATTGATTTCCAACTTGAACTCGATAAACCACCCGAATTCTTTAAAACGATCTAGAGACACGATAGTGCCTTACCACTCAGCGAAATCTTAACACCTTATTTGTACTACCTAATTTCATTCTTGAAAGTTTTCATTTATGAGATAATCCGAACTACTATCTTGGGATAGTTATCAATTCTTCTCTTCATCCTGTAGAAGTACTATCCTGTTTAGGTCCTAAGGATACCATTCCATCATAAACTTTTAAAATCTCTTAAAATTTTCAAAGCAAACTCAACATCTATGCCTAAGAGTATTAATGTTAAGCATACACTACACAATTCTGTTCATCAACATATCACAACATTACCTTCACAACCGTTGAAACCACAAGCTCATTAACAGATCTTGATGCACTTTTAAAGCTCAAATCATCCTTAGTTACACCACAAGTACCCTCATCAGCTTTACAAGATTGAATATTCATCTTGTACTTTTGGAACACCAGTATCATCTCATAATACCCTACCTTGTAACTCACCGACTAAGTATGAATGTTGTGTAGGATGATTTGTAATTATTTGAATGGATTGGGATGCCTTTTCATTTAAATAAAGACATTGTAAATCACCAAACCATAAGTTTATATTTCCTTGTTTACATTGTTTGGGATGCCTCTCTATGTAAATAAAGAATTATAAACAAGTGTGCTTGTTTGTATCCGAAATAACATAAGTATGAAGTCAATAAACACTAGGTACAACAACCGATTACCTACTAGGCTATGATTGCAATTACTATCTCAATTCCTATTAATATTCGACTTCTATATCAATTTCCTTTGATATTCGACTATTACCATACCTTTCCTACATAAAAGTAAGCCTCATCCTACACCATACACTGAAACGACAAATCAAACTACATCACTGGTAATCCCAGACTTTAGTCCTCATAAGTAACCACACCTTTTCATCGACACCACTCCAACATATGACACACACAGAACTTCGGGACGAAGTTCCCCGTAAGGGGTAGAGACTGTAACAATTCGCAATTTCAGGTTAATTACCATTCCCTGAAAATTTCACTATTCACTTTTACTATTCATTTTTCCCGAAACTTTCCCGAAAGTTGATTTTTATTTGATATTCTCGAGTGATAAATCATTTCCATGGCAAATTAAATGTTTGACATTCGTCAGATCATTTTCGTGAAAGTTATTAAGGAATTACACGTTTTAGGGTAAAACGTCATTCAGAAATTCTACTTACAACGAAACTCGACCGCGTTAAGTGACCCCGCATCAGAAAAATGTTTGACACACTCATGATTTATTTGAGAATTAATCGTGACTGAGAAAAATATGACCAAAGACTTCCCGGCAGGTCACCCAAGCCAGTACTATTCTCACATGAGCACGATTAACCGAATGGGCGATTAACCGTTAGACCACAAAACGAGTTTCTAAGACAATTTGAGTTTTCAAAAAGTCAACATATTCTTTCCCTCCCCCATTGACCAAAAATCATCCCTTGATTTTATAAGTCATTCCTTGATTTTTAGGCTTACGGTTTGATGTCTAAAAGACATTTAATACCAACCGACACTAGACTGAGCCCAGTCTAGACATTATAAGTCATTTTAAATCATTTATAACCTATTAGAAAAGTAATATTTTACTTTTCTCAATTTTACGCAATATTCGTACGTTTTACGTATTACGCGTTTTAGACCCGTGTTTCCAGTTTTTAGCAGGGTTTTAGCACTCGATGGAACCTACCACTCATTTTATATTTTATTATGGACTATATGGACATGTTTAACAATACTTTCAAATTCCATAATTTTACGACACCCGGTTTTACGTTTTGAGGCTTAATCATTTACGATTGGCATTTCCCGGAGTCAAAACTAACCAAGTATCTTGGATAATACCAAGAAAAGTCCACAACCTTGCTCCCCAAGATATACAAACCGCCCTAGGAGGGGGGAGTCACACCCATGTGGCTTCATCTCATGAATTTACCCCTAAATCAACACTTAATTACAACTTGGTCACCAAGTTGTAACACTTTCCTAGTAAGCTTCCTAACCTCCTCAAAAACCATATAAATACCCCCTCCCCTTGCTCCTTATGCCGTCCACCATAACCACACACCAACACCATCTTATTTTCTCATTCTCTTCAAGATTCATGCAAGATTCAAGTACCATATCAATACCTAAAACCTAGTTAGGTTTTCATTCATCAAACACTTCCATAACCTTATATACTTGGTGATTTCTATTGAGTTTAAATCCACTCAAGTCACCTAAACCTTCATCATCCATCTTTCAAGAATACCAAGGGTTGAAAGATTGCATGAAGTGAAGTGGGTTGAAGCAAGTCTATCAAAGTCCTATCCTTACATGTTAACTTCCTTTCATCTTTGAAAGCCAAAAGTTGTGAGCCAAACCCTAACTTGATTCTTGTTAAATAATCATGTTCATGTTATTTACATATTATTTGTGCTATATATTGTCTTGTTATCATGTCCATGATGTATAAAAGTGAGTAAAACAAGTATTGATACATATATGTAGCTTATGTTATTCAAACAAGTAAACTAGTGACTTTCTTGGAAAACCACGACCAAAATGGTAAAATTATGATATTGGATTATTACATATTGTGGTAGAGGACTTAAAAAGGAAACCATAGCAATTTGAACCACCCAAAACGAGTATACGAGTCAAAAGTTACGCCCATTTGAAATTACCAAAGATTTCCGGCAAAACTGCCAAATACCATTCTGATCAAATTTGGGTTTTGAAAGTCCCACTTCTGCTCCGATTCATCAAAAAGTTAAAACACGAAAGTTGTCCGGAACGACGTTTTCGTTCAGGAACAAAGAAGCTCGAGCCCTAAAAACGCTTTCCGAGTGATAAAATTCTTCAAAATCTAAACAGCCCATTTTTAGACAAAGTCATTACATATAGATTATGGTTTATGAAGACCAAAGGGGTCTTATGACCTATAATCAAGACCACCACCATGACTAGAGCCAAGGTTGTGTCTCATGACCTTGAAACAAGGACCAAAGGTCATGGCTAGGCCATGACGAAATGAACATGTAAGCTTACTTAGGCGTAAACATGAAACAATGAATTAGGCGATAACTTGAACAAGCAATTTGGATCTACTTCACTTAAAAAGGAACCATGAGACATTACAAAGAGAAAATGGTCATACAAAACTTATGAAACTACCCCTAATAACAATCTTCATGTACTAATAAACTTTCCTAAGTTTATTCAAATATCGGACATGTAACCTTTCGGATCAAAACTTATATCTATATATTTCATCAACTACTACAATAGTAGGGAGCCTCATGTGAGGAGTTCATTATGTAAGCCGTCGAGTTGAGTTGTGGATTTACGAATTAAAGTGTCCTGGCTCCTCGAACGTTTACTAACATGACTTCTGAATTATGTCGGCCCGAACGGTAGTAAACGATATACCAAAACATACATGTTTCATGAAACTTTCTTTCAAAGACTCATACTATACATCATACCACATCATGGACTAAATGCAAGATATATATATAGGCACTCCGTTATATTCTTTACTCCAATCCTAAGTCGCAACATTCTATTATAGGTTGCTCATAGAAACCTACACGATCCAACCATCACCTTCATTACTTGCTATTCTACTTAAGGTGAGTTCGTAGCCCCACTTTCTATTGTTTAACTATTTTACAAACCCATGGGGGGAATACATGCTATTATTTTTCTACTCGAACACAATGCTTTCTAATGTATGCTTCCCGACTTTGTTTTATTGTCACTAAGTAACGATTTCCATGTTCGAAGTCCCTATATCATGAACCATTAGTCACTACCTATAGTGAGCGCGAATATTGTGAATAGATCTATTGGGATTGACGGATCCCATTTGTGTTGAACAACGATGAGTTCACACAAATGCACTATATTTGAGATTTAGCGGTATAATGGCAAAAGTACCTCGATAGGGCTTCTATAATGCCAATTTTGTTGGTTCGATGTTAATGTTTTGGTTGTATGAGCTTAGTGAAATAAATAACGATTTTGTTTTCCAAACATTGGTGTGAGCCTATAACTCACACTACGATTATTGTGTTCAAACGATTTAACTAAACTCTACGAATTCCACTCAACCTTTGTGTTGACCTCTCAAGCATGTATTTCAGGTTCATGACGATCAAGGATGGTACGGAAGGGCACGGATACTCAAGAGGGCTATAAATTTTATTATCATTCAAAACTCACTTAATGTGATTTGTAAACATGGAACCAATTGGGACCTCATTTTGTAATCTCTGATATTTATATAATTTGAATGATAAATCTTTTAAAACGACTCAATTGGAGTTCGTTTTCTATTATTGTGACTATTGTGCCGTCAAGTAACACCCAGTTCGAATTCCGCTGCAACCATGAATTGGGGGTGTTACATTCTATGTCTGTATACAAATCATTTTTTTTTAATTAATATCATGTGTGGTTATTATTTCAAGGCATGCATTAGATGTGATTATTTGATCCAATAGCATGAAGCATATAAAATAAAATATTATAATTAAGACTGAATTACACGTTTTGGGTAGGTTTAGTCACAGGAAATATTTTATCTCCACAAAACCTATTAAATTTAGAAAACGTGCCTAAACTTGAGATGCTGTAGTCGTCCTGTCACTATAATTCGTTATTTTTGTGTAGTTATCATTTTGAGAAATTAAAGTTGATTATTTCATCTATTGCCCAAATGACCACCTTTTAATAACTTATCGGTGTGAATGATAGAATATAATCTAAATAAGATTAAATTGCGAAATAACACATTTAGTTTGTGTCTTGGCTATCATTTTAAGACAACCTATGAACCAGAGTCGATTATTTAGTAAAAGGATTTTTTTTTTTTTTTTTTTTTTTTTTTTTTAGTAAAAGGATCATTTTAAGACAACCTATGAACCATTGTATACACCTGTGGGTCTAAAAATCTTACTTTTTAAATATAATTTGACCTATCAGCATATCAGGTGATAATGCCTACTCTTTCTGAATTTCTTTACTTGTGAACGCAGCTCGATCTCATAATTGAAAATGGCTACTACGTCCACTCCTCATCGGTGGAAATATGATGTTTTTGTTAGTTTTAGAGGTGAAGATATCCGTAAAAACTTCATGGATCATATGTTCAATGATTTCAAGCAAAAAGGAATTCATGCTTTTAGAGATGATAGAGAGTTGCCCATAGGAGAATACATATCCCCTCAATTATACAAAGCCATTGAAGAATCGAGGTTTTTGATAGTTATCTTCTCCAAAGATTATGCTTCTTCAACATGGTGTTTGAGGGAACTTGTCAAAATACTTGAGTGCAAGAAGATTGAGAATCCAAAACATGAGGTTCGGATTATCTTTTATGATGCCAAGCCCGATGTTGTGAGGAAACAAAAAAGAAGTTATGCAGAAGCGTTCCGCAACCATGAAGTTTCAAATAGTACAGAGGTGGGTAAATGGAAAGAAGCTTTATCCATGGCGGCTAACTTATCCATGGCGGCTAACTTATTTATTTATTTATTTATTTATTTATTTTTTATGGTTAACAGGTATGAGTACAAGTTCATCAATTGCATCTCCAAAGACATACTCAAAAAATTATGTGTCGGGCCCTTGCATGTTGGTGAAAACCTGGTTGGCATAGATTTCCATTTCGACATATTAGGCTTGTCACGCTTCGTTGGGTCCCATAAGGTTAACATGATTGGAATATGTGGTCTAAGTGGAATAGGAAAGACGACTCTTGCCAAAGCTATATATAACTTAGTTTATGCCCACTTTGAAGGAAGTTGCTTTTGTGAAGATGTCAAAGAAGTCGAAGAAAAACAAAGCCTAACTCAAGTTCAGATGCAAATGATTGGTAAGATTCTGAAAATAGATGATCTGAAGATATCAAGTGTTGGAGAAGGTTCTATGGTAATAAAGCAAAGGATGGCATGTAAGCGGATCCTGCTTGTTTTGGATGATGTGAATAACGTAGAGCAGTTAGAAGCACTAGCAGGTTCACGTGATTGGTTTTATCCTGGAAGTTTTATTATTTTCACTGGTAAAGACAAACAATTGCTAAGGTCTCATAAAGTGGATGGTATTTATGATATGCAGACTTTAGATGATCACAAAGCTCTTGAGCTCTTTAGTTTATATGCATTTGGAAAATTGGAACCTTTAGAAGATTTCAGAGAGCTTGCTTCCCAAGTTATAATGCATTTGCAAGGTCACCCATTGGCTCTCAAAATTTTTGGTGGATTATTGCATGAAAAATCTGTGGACGTTTGGAAAGGCGAGCTGGTTAGACTCCAATCATATCCTAATTCAGATATACTACAAAAACTTCGACCAAGTTTTGATGCGTTGGCATCTGATCAGAAAAGAATGTTTCTTGACATTGCATGTGTGTTCATTGGGGAAAATAAAGATTTTGATGCAAGTATACTAGACAGCGGTGACTGTTCTGCAAATGCTATTATTGAAGTTCTAGCTAATAAGTTCCTAATAACAATATCTGCATATAATATGCGTCTTCAAATGCATGAATTGATTCAAAGCATGGCAAGGGAAATTGTTCGTGAAGAATTTATCCTAACTGGGAAACAAAGAAGATTGTGTATATCATCTGCATTGAGTGAAAAGAAAGTAAGAACTGGCATATTCTTCTTTACATTCATATTAATATAAAAGTATACACAATTGCGTATGTTACTCTTTCTAATTTAAGTTACATGTTCTTGCTTTTTCAGGTGGCAATGACTGAAGCAATTGAAGTTCTAGTCCTTTTGTTAAGGGAATCTAGTCAAAAGGTTCACATAGACGCTAATTCTTTTGCTTTTATGAAAAATTTGCGGATCCTGAAATTTTATGTTGATCAGAAAGAGGAATTGAAGGGCTACAATGTGAAGTACTCAGGAAGTTTGGATTTTTTGTCCAATGAGCTAATCTTGTTTTGTTGGCATGGATGCCCTTTCAAGTACTTACCTTCAGATTTCTATCCAGAAAACATTGTTGTCATCGACCTCTCTTACAGCAACATAATGTAACTTTGGACTACACCAAAGGTATTTACTTGCTCATACATGTGTTTGTATTTGACACCTAGTCACCTAGATATATAAGAACTAATCTTTTTTCTATTGATATCAGTGTTTAACAAGGTTGAAAGTAATGAAGCTAAGGTACTGCTGCAACCTAACAACCACCCCTGACTTCTCAGAGATTACAAATCTCGAAGAGCTAGATCTTGAAGGTTGTGTGAATTTGGTTATAGTTCACCCATCTATTGGAATGCTTAATAAGCTTGCTGTCTTAAATCTGAAAGACTGCCCACTGGCTGGGAGTTTTCCAGAAGCCTTTTGGTCTAGATGCTGGACTTCAATCTCTGGTTTCATATGGAACAAACAACATCCCCAAAGATCAGTTTCATTGGCAGGTTTAAATATGTTAAAGTCCCTGAATTTCAGCTACTGCAATTTAGTTCAAGTGCCCGATGGCATTGGAGGCTTATCATGTCTAAAAGAGCTATGCTTGTCAGGGAACAATTTTACATGCTTGCCTGGAAGTTTGAGTCAACTTTCTAATCTTCAAAAACTTAGACTTGGTGGTTGCAAGAAGCTAGAAGTGTTGCCCGAACTTCCACATAGTGTAGCTTATCTTAATGCATCTGATTGCACCTCCTTATGTTCAATTACAGGATCAAACCCAATCATGATCAGAAGGAACACTTATCTCACCGATTGTCCAAAATTGTTTAAGGTGTCGATATCGGAGACTCAATGTCTCGACTCATCTGTAACTTCCCAAGGCTCTCGACTTTCTTCTTTCCTTCGGTATGCGCATAACAGATGTGGATTGTTCCGTTTGCTAGGAAGTTCCATTAGGAATATGTATATACATTATGAAGGAAATAGCATTCCAAATTGGTTTACAAATAAAAGTTTGGGAAATCAGGTAAAGGTTGAATTACCATCAGATTGGAGCTTCAGTAAGTTAAGGGGATATGGAGTTTGTGTTGTTTTTAAGAGAAAAAAACTTTACGCAGATTTTGGATACTCTGTAAAGAACTATGATGGAGCTTCTTTGGGAAGATGTGATCCATGGAAATATTTTAGGGGTAAGCCAATAAGAATCGATGAGTCAGATATGATATGGTTGCATTATACGACAAGTGAAATACAGAAATTGAAGAAAGCAAAGAATTTTGTAACATTTTGTTTTGATGAGGATGAAGGAATTGAAGTGAAGGAGATGGGTGTAAGACTTGTTTTTGATGAAGATTTAGATCAAGAAGCAGACTTGATTATGTTCCAAGACATCCCAACTCTATCACAGCATGGTGGGGTCTTGTGCCTGCTTGAGGATGGAGGAATTGAATGGACATGGTAGGATGGGGTTTTGTAATTTTTATTTGGTCTTTTTATTAGCCAGAATAATCTTTGATAAATCCATGTAGGAGACACCCACCAGGTGTTTGATGAAATGCATGAGTAGAAATCCTTTACTATTAAGAATAGGTTGTTGTGTTTTGAAGTGGTGATGTGTACAGTAACATTGCTTGATAATTCAACCATGAAGTCCTTAAGTCTCACTGACTTTGTTTTAAACCTTTTCCCTAATCCTAATTCAATCACACTTTGAGCTTGTGGATCAACCAAGTGATTTGTTGTTGCCACCTCAGTTTGATCATTAGTCAACAACTCATTACCTTCATTAGCTAATTCAACTTTCTCGTGCATGACATTACTGTCCTCCCTAACATTGACCTTGTCGACAAGGTTGTGTTGAGGATAAGTATGAAACACATCAGCTTGTACCCAGGTGGCTTCTTCAGGAGCTTTGCCGTGCAACTGAACTAAATATTGCTTTGGTACATCTAGTAATGTGTCTGCCTCTCTTATTTGTACAATAGCTTGTGGTGTCATTTGGGATATCCTTCCCTTGCCACATGGTCATTGGGGCTGTCTCAGTAGTCGTGCCATCAAAACATTTAAGAAGAGAGACATGATAAAGATCATAGATTTTAGCATCGACATGTAACAAAATTGATAAAGATCATGGATATCAATCAATAGGTACTGCATTACATAAAAGAACTGCTATATCTTCCTAGTTTATATCTTCCTAGTTTTGTTAATCGCAATCCAATACTAGAATTTCTAGTCAAAATTATACCAAAGAAATATCGTAAAGTTTATTACCAATAAAAATGTTTAAACTTTAGCATACATTATTTTTACAATAAGCATCTAATAATCAATACTGGATATTTATAGTAATTGCAATCCAATATTAGAATTTCTAGTCAAAAAATACCAAAGAAATATCGTAAAGTTCTCATGCAATGGAATCAAAGACAAGCAAGTGATACAAACAGAAACTATCAAGCTGGTAGAAGACAAAAATAACACCACCAAACTCCAAACTAAAATGCCCATTTATCAGTTTCATTTTTCCCCATTTGACTTTCTGACGACACCTTAAACGGTCTGCTTGACCCAAAGGGAAGTCATCAAATGAATATGTATGACCATGGTCAAAACCTGCATTGCTACTCATTGAATCAAACCTTGCGAAACTACGGTCTTGTGCCGTGCTGCTCATTGAGTCGAATCTTGAGAAGTTATTATCCTGTGTGGAGCTGCTCATGGAATCAAATCTCGAGAAGGTTTCTTGTTTGGGAGAACCTCGGTCAGTGGCACTGAAAGAGTCATATCTCGAGAAATTATCAAAGAAAGAGTTCTCTGCTCTTCCCCCGCTGTATCGTGGTGAGGTGCCAGCTCGAGAAGCTGGTGAGCCAGGAATAGAATCATCAAACCCAAATGGACTCTTTTTCTGGAAGAAACTGTTATTGCCTTGCGGGGAATCACTTTTCCTTGGACATAATTGAAAAAAAGATATGAACTCACCTTAGCTGTATCACTATTAAATCCCCACACCGAATCTACATCATCATTGTTGTCAAAAGTACCCCATCAATAGACTAGTGCATGTTTAGATCTTTCCACCAAACAAGGTACACATTTTGTTGTATTTAGACAATGAAAGATCACATCATAAACTGAATCCAATCGGTACCTTTCTGTGTCAGCATCAAAGCTCTTTCCGTAACGTTTAAATGAATCCTCCTTGGTTGGACTTTCAAATATTTGTTGCGCCGTGGGACTACCAGCTGGGCTTTTAGCCGACTCATCTTCGCTATGTATGTATGCTGATTCAGTCTCGAAAGGCTTCTCTGACTTCCGGTCAGTATTTGAATATGAATCCTCAGAAACGTCATCCATCGGAGCCGAGTTTTCTGCCTGAGATGTTGATTTGGTATTTGCAGGCACCGTAGCATCAAATGAGAAACCTTCGTCTTCGAATTTATCCCAATCCTCGTCCCACACTGCAGATATCTCTGGAACTCCAGGTTGCCAAACCTTGACAATCAAAATAGGTGAACCATAACGCAATATCAATCATTCTATTATACAGATACAGTAACGTTATTGCTCAGGACTGATGAGATAAAAGATGATACCCTTTGGAAGCTCAATAACTGCAGTTGACTTGGCATCAATTCCATGTTTTTTTTGCAACGTCCAGTTAAAGCCTTAAGTAGTTCCTCGAGATTGGATTGGATACGATCAGCAAGAACCTGGGCCAGCCGAAAAAAAAATGACGGGTCAGTCAAGGCATCCTTAAAACTTACTAAAATCTGTTAATCGGGATCATATGAACTTACTTGAAGGATACCATCAGTGCTGCCACCCTGATCCATTTTCACAAGTGCCTGATTCAACTCCATCTTCCTCTCCTAAAAGTTGACAGAAAAATCAATTCAATTAATAAAAATGGGATTATACTCCAAGTTAAAATTAATGTGCTCAGCTGCCCTTATTCTTACCCAAAAAAAAAAAAAAAAAAAAAAAAAAAAAAAAAAAAAAAAATAAAAAAAAAACAAACAAACAAAAAATAGAAGGCGATAATGCAATGCTATTTCGCAAGCCATTTAACAATTTTGAGTAGAAGGGGATATTTTAGTACATTTATGTGGAAACAGGCCAACTTGGGTGATATTTTATCAATAACGGGTGGGTCAAACTCATAAAATCATAATAATCACTTGATATATAGGAAGATAATATAAAGACAATCAACATCATGTCTGCACTGGAGTCGGAATTCGACCCTGGTCACACGTCTAAACGTAGGGTTATGGTTCAAGTCTGGTTTCGGATTTGGATCCTGGTCAGGCCTAGTAACAGGTTTCCCCATGTGCTTTTGCTGTTACGTGCATATATGTAATCCTTAACATTGGGTAGTTCACAGGCATTGTGAAGTGCAAAACATAACCTAAATGAGTCAAAATTGTCACATTTGCAGCAGATATCTATGTAGTTTTCTGTACTTAGTTGCAGAATGAACTGATTCTGAACCAGTACAAAAACATGTTTCTCGGGCCACCAATCGGAATAGTTTTAAACATAAAAAACCCGAAAATTGATTATGAAACTCCCATCGTTTGCTTCATGAATCCAATCGAATTAACAAAAATTCCATAAAAAATCTTTGTGAAACTTAATTATAATATTTCAGTTTAAACAAAAACTTTACAATTAACTTACAAATGCACAACAGCCATTGATTTCATCATGCACGAAGACACATCCATTTCACGAGCCACCTGGTTCTTCGACGCGTGATCCCACTTCATCTTCGGTTTCGAGACATCACACATTGTCAAAAATCTCACACGAATTTAAAGCCTCATCCCATGAACCAATTCCCCCTACCGCTATTATAAAGAACCGTCCTCGGTCTTTCACACTACTCGTGTGCTTGGTTTTTTCGTTTCCTGATGTACGTCTAACCGAAATCCTGTGAGGATCCCCGTAAACATCCGATACTCCACCAATCCGCCTCCGTGTCCGGAGTTGACTTTTGATGGTCAAACGATCATAGTTGGCTTCAAAAACCCCTAGAACGGACTTTGACCTTGCGTGTTTCATTGATGCAACCTTGTTCCACGATTTTGTCATAGGGCTAAAACCCAACACTCCTCTGTGTGTCTTTCGGTCCATTCTTCCGGAGCTCGAACAACCTCCGACAATGAAAATGTTATCATGGACAGTGGCAACTGAGAACAGAAACCGATTCTTAATAATTTCTGTCTCAACTTTATGCCATTTGTTGAAAGAAACATCAAAAGCATATATCTCACGAGAGATAAGACCATTTGTAACAGTACCGAAAAGGAACAACCATGGACTCGGGTCCTTCTTGTCTCATCTGCATAAAACGAGGTGGTGTAGTCAAAGATCTCCATTTCTTGCGCACGAGCCGAGTGTTCATTAAGCTCATCAATGGAAGTCTCATGAAACACAACTCAAGAATATCATCAGGAAGAAACACATGCATTGTGTTGATTCCGTGTGACTCTTCAATTTCAAAACTCTTTTTCCGATTATTTCTCTTCCACAACCTATCCGCTCCATATGAGAAACAATCCACACGCGTCTCATCGGTCCCACACACAGGTTTGTAACCTTTACCCACAACTTCACCGAACTCGTCACTTGTTGCGGCTCCAACCTTGCACCCTCCGCCCCTAGTATACAAACTCAAGACACCTTAATGAAATGACTCCCGTGTCATCATCATCAATATCATCATCCATCACACTTCCATGGTAGTCGTTTTTCAACTTTTGGCTAATGCTTCTAACTAGATGTTTCGACACATTGGAAGCCTCATGTTCTTTATGTGATGTTTCACCCCTAACTAAGTTGTTCAGGTATCATCTTGCATTCTAAGCCTGGTCATACAAACAACACAAATTAGAATATGAATGCAAAACAAAATGCTAAGAGATTGAAACCAGACTAGCACAAAAACATGGCTAATTTGTACTCGGAAAGTCAAATGACTAATTTGAAATTGACACACAGAATTTTCCACAGATTTGCATACAGCACATACTACATATATGACTTTCAGCGCAAAGAGATAATTGTACATCTTAATGTGGCTGCAGATACAGCACAGCCCGTTTTTACATGTTACGAGGCATGTCCGCCACACCTATTCTGCCACCTCTAGTCTAAGCAGTGTCAGAGCTTATTTGGATTGTATAAAGAATGATAGGCTCAAGTTCAACTCATGGCCTGGCAAGATTTGAAACTTAAGTTCAGACCTTACACTAGTAAAAAATATCACTCTGTGGCTTGTATTCTATACTTGTATAAGTTTGAGAAACCATAAAATCTATGAAGGGGGTACAATTACAAATACATTACAGCTTACTTCTAGGTGTCAAAAGTTAGTTACTGTGCACTAAGGGCGTGTTCTGGTGCGTGTTTTGCAAAATTGATTATCTCATATCTAGTGTTTGGATACCTACTTCTTCTGAGTATGAAATGTTAAAATTACAGTTTACAACTTCAAGCTACATGAGCACATCCAAACACCATATATAAAAAGTAGTTGATCATCTAATATCAAAACGCAGATCCAAACGTGAAACACCCCCTGATTTCACCTATAATATGAAACTAGTAACTATGTATATCACGAGGGACTGCAACTTGGCATACCTTCCTTGATTTCTAGAATATTCATATCTTCTACATATTTAAAAATTCCTCATTTTGAAGGACGGCAAATAACAAACAGCTTTATGTCATTAACACTATACGGACGAACCGAGTACATGTTATTTATATTGTACAATCCAGTACATAAAAACAGCACAAACAACAATCAAAGTCAAGTACCCATACCCATATATTCAAATTTACATAAATCCATTAAAATACATAGACCCTAGTCCCAAAACAGTCTAAACTCAAAGTCAACTAACTTTTTTTCCCTTCAAAATTAATAATCTAGAAACTTATAAACTATTAGACCAGATACATTTTTCAGATCAACAAGCCAAAATCCAGTGTCAAACATGAATATCTAAAATGCTATGTTTGACCATCTAAAGTCAATATTTAACCCAATCAAAAAAGGAATACAAATAACAACACCAAACCCATGTACTCTATCAAATATTAGTCAGCCAAAAGCTTGAAAACTAAGGTTACCAAAAAGAAAAACAAATAAACATATGAATGTACTAAGTACATAAGAGTAAAGAAAACAAACCTCATGAAGTTTATATTCAAGATTCTTGATTTGAACCCAAGAATCAACCCAGATATTAGATCCAATAAAAGGGTGTTGGTTATTATGTGTTTGAGTGTTCCCAGAACAGGGTAAAGATAATCAATGAGTACCGGATATTCACTTGAAATCGTGTTATCACTTTCCAATAGAAACTATTCGACTCGGGTTACACAAATATCTCTATGGGATAAGACCAAGTGATGTTCTTGTTTTAGGCACAAATCAAGAACAGAATCGTATTCAAGTGTTTAGGGTTTGTGTTGATTTCATATCCATGCAGAATGTTATGACCTCTATTTATAATAGAGAATACTCAAACCCTAGCCCATGGAATTATGTATAATTAACGGCCCATTAATTATAACATAATACTTTCCATAATAGTAGGAATCAGTGGTTATCAGTGGAAACAATAACACTTGCAGTGGTAATGTTAACACATCAGTGGAAACAATAACACTACTATCAGCAGAAACAGATTCATGCTATCAGCAGAATCAGTACATAACCACTATTGAGTCAGGGGATTCAGTGACCAAATGGGTGTACACTTCGTACCTTCAAACCCATTACCAGGTGTGAATTAATCCCTCAAGTGCACTAAATTTTCCAACAATCCTCCCCAAATTTAGTTCACTTCCTTTGCATGAAAAATTAAACACAAAACAAAACAAGTGCATAAATGAAAATATCCTGAGGATTGAATTTCTACATTAGTACATATACTTTCAAATACTCGAGAATCAGGGTGTTCTAAGAATTGAACCATTCAACCCATTTGAATACCTGATGATAAATACACACAAGTTTTCAAACACTAAAATACTCCTGACACTATACAAGCCATGTGTCCATATCCAATTCATAAATGTTGTAAAAGCTAAAAGTCCAAAGCTTCCTAAAGCGGCAAAACTTCAACATTCACATAGGTGGTTCATCTTTAATTCATGCTCCTGCTTAGCACTTTTTCAAAGAAAATTAACCATTAAGAAGTTATGACTTCATCCTCCTTTCCAGCAGGTAACAAGCACAACCTTAGGATGTTTGTGATACATGTGCTTCAATCCACTAAATGATCAGCTTTCCACATTGAACTCAGCTTCCAAGTTTCCTTAGAAGGGAGTTGGGTATCCTTGCATTCAGTGACTAAGTTGGACTTAAACCCATCCCTTTAGCAGACTTCAAAACCAAGTCTCTAGCCAAACCCTTCATCAAGTGATCAGCTAAGTTTTGTTGAGATTTAACAAACCTTATAGATATCACCCCATTCATGATAAGCTCACGAATCATGCTATGCCTAACACCTAAGTGTCTAGACTTTCCATTGTACATCTGGCTATAAGCCTTTGCCAATGTAGCAGCATTATCACAACGGATAGAAATAGGTTCTATAGGTTTAGGCCACAATGGAATCTCAAGAAGCAAGTTTGTTTCTTGGATGCCCAAGAAATTGCACCTCCACCAAGAAGGAATACCCAGCCACTAGTAGACGAATTTTCTTTAGTGTTACTGATCTAACTTGCATCAGTGTATCCTTCTAATACTGAAGGATAACCAGTATATGAGACACTATAATCCATAGTTCTCTTCAAATACTTAAAGACCCTCTAAATTGCTTGCCAATTGTCACAACTCACCATTTCACGTCATTTACCATTTCAGGTCATTTTTCCAAACTTCGACTTTTTACTATTCATAAATCACTATTCATCAAAACACTATTCATCGTTTTACTATTCATCGTTTTCGAGGTCCGTTTGATATTCTGAGAAACTTTTTGAAAATTTACTATTCACCGAACACTATTCATTTCCGGAAAAGTTTTCACCATTCACTTGCATTACTCATTTCATCGTAAATTTAGTTTACGGGTATTCAAATTCGCGTAACCGGATTGGTTTAGGTGCGAATTCATTTCATTAGTGTTAAGTACACTGCATACGGACTGGGGATAGTCTGCATATCATCATGACAGCATTTTCATGTTATACCACTCTCAGGATTTTCAAATTTCTATATTCAGTACATTTAACGTTTTTACGTATACGTAATTATAATAAACGTTAACACCCGGTTTATACACGACGAATATATCTAAATATTCCCACAATGGTCCCGACATATTTTTATATCCATTTTAACATCATAAAAGTTATAACATTCAGTTACCCAGTATTTTGGAAATTTATTTTATTTTTAACATACGCGTACGAATATAACGACGGTTTTCGTTAAAACTAAACATTAATCACCCGATCACTCAGTAAATGTACCCAACATATTTTTAATATGTTTTTAACATTATTATAACTAATTTCATCCCGGTATACTTCGTGAACATTTATTTCTAATAAAACCGATACCCGATCGTAACTAAAAACGCTAACTAGTGCAAATTTCTTTCAAGGTTTCTAATTAATTCCTAAGCACCCTAACCCCCCCCCCCCCCTTCTACCCTTGATAAAACCGGCCATGTGCCCTTTCTTTTAACCCTTGGCATTAATTTTCCTAAGTATAATACTAATAAACACTAAAACCTAACTTTACTAATTTTCATATAATCATAATTCTCACTTTTCATCAAGAACAAAGCTCATCTTTCTCTCCTTCCCCATCTCATACCCACGACCCAAAATACATCCCCATGATCAAGTGATCTTCTTCCATAATTTAAAACACAAAAGTTGTTCATTTTACAAGTCTAATCAAGATACAAGTAACAAAAACACAAGAACATCAAGCATAATCATCCAATAATCAACTCTTTTGGTCAAGTAAGTTTTCATCTTTATTTTTTCATGAATCATCCTATTATTACATGTATTACATAAGTATCATGCTAAAAACCATGTATAAGTAGCTATACTACACTTTATTTTGGCTAAAAAGAAACATACAAACCCTAACTTTCTTGTTATGAATCCCCTAGCTCTAATAACTTGGTTAGGAGTCCATGGCACCCTAAGAAGGTGTATGGTAAGATTAGATTAGTCATGTGGTGATTACAAGAGGATTGGTGATGGTAGAAATTGGTTTTTAACCTTGGAAACTTGATTTGGAACATGTTTAGGACATGCTGTCCCGTTTTGTAAAAATCTGGAAAATCAGTAAATACCAAGGAAACTTTGGCAAAATTTTTAGAAAATACTTTCAAAAACGAATCCGTAGGCGAAAGAACGGATTAAAAAGAGTCTATAACGAAGGAGTTATGATTTTTGCAAGATTGTAGACGAAAAGTATTTTTCAGAAAATGTTTGCTGTTTGACGTTTTTCATTGGACAAAAAGAGACTTTAGACGTAACTCGGAGGAGCCGAGCTTTCCAAAATATATTACTACATACTAAGACGAAACCGTGGACATAAAGAACAAGTAAAACGGACAAGTAACGACAAAGATATACTCGTTTGAATATCGGCTAAAACCCTTTATTAATTGACAGCTTTTATATATTTTGGCGCAAAAACTACGAAGTGCATTTTCAAGCTAAACATAATATCAAGTACCGAGCTTTTTAACTAACGTAGTATTAGTTATTACGAGTATGTTTTCATCATTTCAAGGTTTACAACCCGAGTATTTCAACGTCAACAAGGAAACTTACGTTATATATATATAAGTATATATATTATAACTAGCCATTTATATTTTCTAATAGCAATATTTTCCAAATTCTTGGATTATATATTTTTGACAATACAAGTGTTTTTCCAAAGAGTAGAGTGGTATAGAAACATGAGCATGGACATTCATAAACATCAATTGGTGATCTTAACGAGATCATGCATCATTCATTATAGGTTGCGGCAGTTAACCGATCATTATTGTTCACTTCATTTCATTTCAAGTACCATCAGTTGAGGTGAGTTTTCATAGCCCCGTTTTTCAATTACTTATTTGATTTCAAATCCCACGGGGGAGAATACATTGCATCAATTACTTTCGTACATGCCCAAGTATTACAAATTCCATACATTGCTTAAGTTGCCTTCATACCATATCATAACAAGTCCCCTTTTCAATATCATGGACCGTTAATTTCAAGTACTAAGCGAGAGTGAGTGGATAGATCTATTGAGGGTGACGCCTCCATTCGCGTTGGGTTGCTCCAACGGGACGAATGCATTTCATGTCTTATCAAGTGAGTGTCTGGTAAACACTCTGTTGGGGCATTACAAAGTCTAGCTTCGGGGTCATGAGCTTAAGGGACAATGTAGCATTTTGACATTTATGTCGGTTTACTTTATACTTGTGGCTTATGTACATACGATTTAACTTACAAACCTATGATTATTCACCAACATTCGTGTTGACCGTTTTCGCAATGTATTTTCAGGTAACTAAGGCATTATCATATTACATGCATGGAGTCACATTAGGGTGTGCCAGGGATGACGCACTACATTTTGGATTTTTCATGCACATGTGTAAATTATCGTTTGACATTTTCCTGAACTTGTTTTCTGTAAACCTTTCATGACTTTTGGGACCTATGTAATATACTCTGAATGCTTTTAAATAAATCAAACGATATGTATTTTCCAAACGACACTTTAGGTCGTTCAATATTTCCTTGTTATGGTGCTATGACAGTTACACCCCCAGGCATTCCATTCCGCTGCAAGTCAGGTAAATTGGGGGTGTGACAGATTGGTACCAGAGCTAAGGTTATAGAGAACTAGGATGTATCATTGACCCTAGACTATAACCACATCATCATAGCATCTCATCATTTCATCATAAGCGCATAATCATGATACATGTTGTTTCATGCATACCCTGTGCGAGTTATTTATACTCATATCCGAATATGTATATCATTTTATTGACCTGGTTCACAAGTGACATGCCTTCAGATACTCACCCTGACATCCTTTTATCGGATTCCAACATTGAAGATGCCTTGTCATCTTCCACTACCATTATACCATCAGTTGCACTTACACCACCATTAGTACTATTGATTTGCCATAGGAACAGAGTCTTCCTATCATTCAGCCCGTACATAGAATGCCTTTTGGTAGTGTATTCAGAATTAATCTTAATGGACTTATTAGGATGCTTATTGCAAGGAAGATAGTGTGTTTTCTTTCCATCACTAGTAGGGCACTTACTACTCAGGTATTATCACCATCATCAGTTACTTATTACACTATTGGCCTTCCCACAGTGTGTGCTTTAGTTTTACCTTTTGGATGTCGCGAGGTAGCGCGAAAGAGGGTAGTATTCCATACACTAGTACCATCATTGTCATTTCCCTTTTCCATTCCCACTTGCCATGAACTAGATGACACCTAGTAGATAATACCAATAACACGGACTCAACAGAAACATCCGCAGATTCTTCAGGAATGGTTCAGAACCTACATTATCTAAGATTTGATAGATGCGCAACTTCAGACACCACTTCAGGACTATCTCGACCTTATGATGCCACAAACCTGATTTCACACAGAGGGACACCAGGAAGTCCCTAGACCAGATTTATATCCTCACTAGCTTTTACTATTATCCTAGCCACAGAAGGTGTGGAACAACAATCTAGGTTGCAATGCTGCTCAACAATCACCCAAAGGACAAGAAATGAATAGAGCCTTTGCTGCAGAACCGCACACAAAGAGAAGGTATATTGGAAAGTCACCTTACTACAACCTGTGTAATCAATATCACCAAGGTCATTGCAGTAAAACGTGTGGAGTGTGCAAGAAGCAGGGTCATCGGACTGAAAATTGTAGGAAACTCACAAATCAGAAAATCCCAGGGAGTAGCTTCAAATGTGGAAACTTAGGGCATTTCAAGAATGACTGCCCGGAACTAAGGAACAAGGAAAAATCAGGAACTGGGAATCAAGACTGAATCGCTCGAGGAATAGCGTGAGTTGTTGAAAGAGGACCGTCAGGATATTAGAAACATCAAGGATAACAACAATGCTTCAGCAGGAGGAGCTTTGTTTCGATATATAAACCGTAGTTCGAGCCTTTAGGGTTGTATCTTTCCTTTTGTACTTACCGTTGGTACGATGACATGACCTAGGGGCATTAAGCACTTTCCTATCCAATGTAGTATCTATCCTTTGTTACCTAGGTGCCATTTTCTATCCCGATTGCTCAGACTTCGATCGTTTCGCAACATTTTAGCATTGTCTCATCAGGAATTAGGTTGATTTTGTTTTTGACGAATTAGTAGACTATTACCATTCGACAAGATTCACCCACGTATCCAATACACCATTCAAGCTATTTTACTATCATATGGGGAAACTGTTTTACAGAAAAATTTCTGAAGTAAGCAATTTTATCACCATCCTATAAATCGATTTTCTGTCATTACACCAAGTATTTACTATTATTACGCGAGGCAATTTTTTTGTTATTCGAAAGAAAACATCAGGATACCATTTTAATAACAATGCGTTGAACACCATCTAAAACTTTTGAGGAAAGTTATGATATTTTGACAAAATCCAACATCGCATCATTAGTCCTCAATTATACATAGCCTGATCACCTATGTAAAATTCAGGAAGGATTATGCCATGAAGGAAATAATTACTTTTTCAAAGGATTGTTAATGACAATCTTCATCCAAAAGTTTTGTAAAACAAAGAAACTCTTTCATAAACATCCCTTTTGCCGAACTATCCCTGGATACTTACCCCACCAGTCACTCATTCAGCCATTAAGTTGGATTTTCCCACTGACTTCCCTAAGAGAGACTTTCCATATCAATTACATGCAGGATTCCTCAATACAATAAAAGCAACGAAAGGATTACAGAAATACTAACCAGGACTAGAAGCATATAGTGAGAGAATTCATAACTCAACAACAAATTCTAAGATACTGCGAGACCATCCGAATTACCATCTTTAACCTAGTTGTCCAATGTTATTATTCAAGGGTATTAGTTAGACATGAGCACTGCTTACCATCCACAGACCGATGGTCAGAGTGAGAGAACTATTCAGACACTGGAGGACATGCTGCGAGCGTGTGTGATTGACTTTGGGAATGGTTGGGCTAACCATTTGCCATTAATCGAGTTCTCTTATAACAACAGTTACCATTCAAGTATTAAAACAGCACCATTTGAGGCATTGTATGGTCGTAAGTGTCGTTCACCAGTTTGTTGGGCAGAAGTTGGAGAGGTACAATGCACAGGTCCAGAGATGGTTAGGGAAACAACAGAAAAGATAATACAGATTCGAGATAGGCTTGAAACAGCTAGAAGCCAACAGAAGAGCTACGCAGATGTTAGACGTAAACCATTGGAATTCCAGGTTGGAGACAAGGTCATGTTAAAAGTCTCGCCTTGGAAGGGCGTGATACGATTTGGAAAGCGTGGGAAGTTGAATCCGAGATACATTGGTCCATTTAAGATACTGGAAAGGATTGGTCCAGTAGCTTACAAGCTTGAACTACCATCAGAACTCAGCAACGTACATAATACATTTCATGTCTCAAACCTCAAGAAATGCCTTTCAGATGAGTCTTCAGTTATACCATTAGAAGAGATTCAGCTAGATGACAAGCTTAACTTTGTGGAGGAACCAGTTGAAACCATGGACCGAGAGGTCAAACAATTAAAGCAGAGTAGAATTCCGATCATTAAGGTTCGCTGGAATTCTCGAAGAGGAACCGAGTTTACTTAGGAACGAGAGGACCAAATGCAACGCAAGTATTCACACCTTTTCACCAAACCTATTACCGAGACCAACACTAGCTGAATTCAGGGACTGAATTCCTATTTGGGTGGGCGGATGTCACAACTCACCATTTCACGTCATTTACCATTTCAGGTCATTTTTCCAAACTTCGACTTTTTACTATTCATAAATCACTATTCATCAAAACACTATTCATCGTTTTACTATTCATCGTTTTCGAGGTCCGTTTGATATTCTGAGAAACTTTTTGAAAATTTACTATTCACCGAACACTATTCATTTCCGGAAAAGTTTTCACCATTCACTTGCATTACTCATTTCATCGTAAATTTAGTTTACGGGTATTCAAATTCGCGTAACCGGATTGGTTTAGGTGCGAATTCATTTCATTAGTGTTAAGTACACTGCATACGGACTGGGGATAGTCTGCATATCATCATGACAGCATTTTCATGTTATACCACTCTCAGGATTTTCAAATTTCTATATTCAGTACATTTAACGTTTTTACGTATACGTAATTATAATAAACGTTAACACCCGGTTTATACACGACGAATATATCTAAATATTCCCACAATGGTCCCGACATATTTTTATATCCATTTTAACATCATAAAAGTTATAACATTCAGTTACCCAGTATTTTGGAAATTTATTTTATTTTTAACATACGCGTACGAATATAACGACGGTTTTCGTTAAAACTAAACATTAATCACCCGATCACTCAGTAAATGTACCCAACATATTTTTAATATGTTTTTAACATTATTATAACTAATTTCATCCCGGTATACTTCGTGAACATTTATTTCTAATAAAACCGATACCCGATCGTAACTAAAAACGCTAACTAGTGCAAATTTCTTTCAAGGTTTCTAATTAATTCCTAAGCACCCTAACCCCCCCCTTCTACCCTTGATAAAACCGGCCATGTGCCCTTTCTTTTAACCCTTGGCATTAATTTTCCTAAGTATAATACTAATAAACACTAAAACCTAACTTTACTAATTTTCATATAATCATAATTCTCACTTTTCATCAAGAACAAAGCTCATCTTTCTCTCCTTCCCCATCTCATACCCACGACCCAAAATACATCCCCATGATCAAGTGATCTTCTTCCATAATTTAAAACACAAAAGTTGTTCATTTTACAAGTCTAATCAAGATACAAGTAACAAAAACACAAGAACATCAAGCATAATCATCCAATAATCAACTCTTTTGGTCAAGTAAGTTTTCATCTTTATTTTTTCATGAATCATCCTATTATTACATGTATTACATAAGTATCATGCTAAAAACCATGTATAAGTAGCTATACTACACTTTATTTTGGCTAAAAAGAAACATACAAACCCTTACTTTCTTGTTATGAATCCCCTAGCTCTAATAACTTGGTTAGGAGTCCATGGCACCCTAAGAAGGTGTATGGTAAGATTAGATTAGTCATGTGGTGATTACAAGAGGATTGGTGATGGTAGAAATTGGTTTTTAACCTTGGAAACTTGATTTGGAACATGTTTAGGACATGCTGTCCCGTTTTGTAAAAATCTGGAAAATCAGTAAATACCAAGGAAACTTTGGCAAAATTTTTAGAAAATACTTTCAAAAACGAATCCGTAGGCGAAAGAACGGATTAAAAAGAGTCTATAACGAAGGAGTTATGATTTTTGCAAGATTGTAGACGAAAAGTATTTTTCAGAAAATGTTTGCTGTTTGACGTTTTTCATTGGACAAAAAGAGACTTTAGACGTAACCCGGAGGAGCCGAGCTTTCCAAAATATATTACTACATACTAAGACGAAACCGTGGACATAAAGAACAAGTAAAACGGACAAGTAACGACAAAGATATACTCGTTTGAATATCGGCTAAAACCCTTTATTAATTGACAGCTTTTATATATTTTGGCGCAAAAACTACGAAGTGCATTTTCAAGCTAAACATAATATCAAGTACCGAGCTTTTTAACTAACGTAGTATTAGTTATTACGAGTATGTTTTCATCATTTCAAGGTTTACAACCCGAGTATTTCAACGTCAACAAGGAAACTTACGTTATATATATATAAGTATATATATTATAACTAGCCATTTATATTTTCTAATAGCAATATTTTCCAAATTCTTGGATTATATATTTTTGACAATACAAGTGTTTTTCCAAAGAGTAGAGTGGTATAGAAACATGAGCATGGACATTCATAAACATCAATTGGTGATCTTAACGAGATCATGCATCATTCATTATAGGTTGCGGCAGTTCACCGATCATTATTGTTCACTTCATTTCATTTCAAGTACCATCAGTTGAGGTGAGTTTTCATAGCCCCGTTTTTCAATTACTTATTTGATTTCAAATCCCACGGGGGAGAATACATTGCATCAATTACTTTCGTACATGCCCAAGTATTACAAATTCCATACATTGCTTAAGTTGCCTTCATACCATATCATAACAAGTCCCCTTTTCAATATCATGGACCGTTAATTTCAAGTACTAAGCGAGAGTGAGTGGATAGATCTATTGAGGGTGACGCCTCCATTCGCGTTGGGTTGCTCCAACGGGACGAATGCATTTCATGTCTTATCAAGTGAGTGTCTGTAAACACTCTGTTGGGGCATTACAAAGTCTAGCTTCGGGGTCATGAGCTTAAGGGACAATGTAGCATTTTGACATTTATGTCGGTTTACTTTATACTTGTGGCTTATGTACATACGATTTAACTTACAAACCTATGATTATTCACCAACATTCGTGTTGACCGTTTTCGCAATGTATTTTCAGGTAACTAAGGCATTATCATATTACATGCATGGAGTCACATTAGGGTGTGCCAGGGATGACGCACTACATTTTGGATTTTTCATGCACATGTGTAAATTATCGTTTGACATTTTCCTGAACTTGTTTTCTGTAAACCTTTCATGACTTTTGGGACCTATGTAATATACTCTGAATGCTTTTAAATAAATCAAACGATATGTATTTTCCAAACGACACTTTAGGTCGTTCAATATTTCCTTGTTATGGTGCTATGACAGTTACACCCCCAGGCATTCCATTCCGCTGCAAGTCAGGTAAATTGGGGGTGTGACACCAATGATGAGCACTAGGATTACTAGTATACCTGCTCAGTTTACCCACAGCAAAAGCAATGTCAGGTCTTGTACAAGTCATGGCATACATCAAATAGCCAATCACCCTAGAATACTCAAGTTGAGATACAGCTTTGCCAGTATTAGGCATTAGCTTCTCACTTGTATTCATAGGAGTACTCACTGGAGTACAATCAAAGTAATTAAATTTCCTTAACACCTTCTCAATGTAATGAGACTGAGATATAGAAATTTTGTTACTTTCATGTTTAATCCTAATACCAAGGATAACATCTGCCTCCCCCATATCCTTCATGGAGAACTTTGATGACAAAAATTCTTTTGTAAGATCAACTTGATTTTAGTCAGTGCCAAAGATCAACATGTCATCAACATATAGACAAATGATGACTCCTTTACCAGATTCATCAAATTTGCTATATACACATTTGTCAGCTTGATTAAGTAAATAACCACTAGACAAAACCACTTCATCAAACTTTAGATGCCATTGCTTAGGTGCCTGTTTTAGTCCATAAAGAGACTTAATCAGTTTACACACCTTGTTTTCATTGCCAGGCATGATGAAGCCCTGAGGTTGGTTCATGTAAACCTCCTCATCTAAATCACCATTCAAGAAAGCTGTCTTCTTATCCATCTGATGAATAATCAGATTGTGAATTGATGCCAAAGCAATTAGCAATCTTATGGTACTGATACGTGTCACTAGAGCATAAGTATCAAAGTAGTTTATTCCTGACTTTTGTTTAAAGCCTTGAATAACTAATCTTGCCTTGAACTTTTCAACAGTTCCATCTACCTTCATTTTCTTTTTGAAAATCCATTTGCAACCTAGAGGTTTGCAACCAGGTGGTAGATCAGTCAACAAATAAGTGTTATTGCCCATAATGGAGTCCATCTCATCATTTATTGCTTCTTTCCAGAAAGCAACATCCTGGGACTTCATTGCTTCTTCAAATGTTTTCGGATCATCCTCCACAATGAAGCAATAGGAGTATTGGTCAGAGACCTCACTCCTTGTACCTTCAATTAAGTATAATTGAAACTCAGGTCCAAATGATTTTGGAGTCCTCACCCTATTGCTCCTTCTGAGCTCAGGTTCAGGTTGTTGTTCCACAACCTCAGCAGGAACCTCATCAGATACTTCTGAAACACCATTGTCATTGGTTCCATTTGGAATCCTTTGACTTGGTATAGGGATAGATGAGAATTTGTTCTCATCAAAGAGTGCATCCCTTGATTCAATTATTGAGTTAATTGAAATAGACTCATTAGGTTCTATAACATAAAACCTATATGCCTTGGAATGCTCAGCATATCCAACAAAGATGCATTCAATGCCTCTTTCTCCCAAAGTTTTCTGATTTGGATCAGGGAGTCTTACAACAGCCCTACAACCCCATATCCTAAGATAATTAAGGTTAGGTTTCTTTTTAGTCCAAAGTTCATAAAGGGTAACTTTGTTCCTTTTGTTGGGAACCCTATTTAATAAATAGCAAGCTGTTAACATAGCTTCATCCCAGAACCCTTGACTCAGTCCTGAATAGGACAACATGGAATTAACCATCTCCTTCAGCACCCTGTTTTTCCTTTCAGAAATACCATTTTGCTGAGGAGTATAGGGAGCAGTTGTTTCATGGATTATACCAACAGACTGAAAATACAGAGTATCCATGTACTCACCTCCCCTATCAGTCCTTAATATTTTGATCAGGGAACTTTGTTGCAATTCAACTTCAGTTTTAAATACTTTAAATTTATCTAATGCTTCATCTTTAGAATGTAATAAATAAACATGACAAAACCTAGAAGCATCATCAATAAAAGTCACAAAGTATTTCTTATTCCCTAAAGAGGGAGTAGCATGTAAATCACAAAGGTCACTGTGAATTAACTCCAAAACTTTAGTTTCACGTTTTACTCCTTGAAAAGGTTTCTTAGTTATCTTGTTCAACATACAAGTTTTACACTTTTCATTGTTCATATCAAAAGCTGGTATTAACCCATCCTTGGACATATCTTGCATTCTTTTAAAATGTACATGGCCAAATCTTGCATGCCATAGGTTTGAATCATAAAGTTTAGATGTATATATAAAAGCATAATCAATATTATCATGAACAATATTAAGTCTGAACATTTGATTACACAAATAACCAAAACCAATAAACACACTATTTTTAGACAAAACAAACTTATCAGATTCAATAACTTGTTTATAACCACAATTATTCAAAACACTACTAGAAACCAAATTCTTTCTAATATCAGGAACATGTAAAACATTAAACAAAGAAACAATCTTTCTAGAACTAAACTTCAAATCAACACATCCTTTTCCATGCACCATGGCAGTTGACTCGTTTCCCATATGAAGAATAGAACCATCATTCATTGACTCATAGGTCTTGAACCAGCTTCTATCTTTACACACATGAATTGTTGCACCAGAGTCAACCCACCAAGCAACATCATCATCCTGCACAAACTAAATTTCAGATATATATGTAACATAATAAATCTCAAAAGACTTATTAAATATATTCTGACCTTTCAGAGAATTGGTGTTACCATTCCCTCCACTTGTGCCTGATCCATTGGTTTTATTGCCAATCTTAACACCTTTAGAATCCTTTCTGAAGTGTCCAGTTTTACCACACTTCGAACAAGTCACTTTGGGTTTCTTGTTAAGATCAGATTTGGTGTTATCTTGATGCTTACGCTTGCCCTTGTTGTCATTGTTCCTGGAGGAGTTGTTATGCTCCACCATATTGACAACTGATGGACCAGTAGCATTGCTACTCTTTGGCTTGTCAATGTCTTGTGCTTTGAGTGAATCCTCAATGCGCAAGTGACTGCCCAACTCAACAAGAGTTAACTCCTCCTTCTTATGTTTCAGCATATGCTTGAAATCTTTCCAAGAAGGAGGTAGTTTATCGATGATACAAGAGATTGAAACAGCCTCATCCATGTTCATCTTGTGTTGTGTGAATCGACCAAGTATACTAAGAAGTTCATTGTATTGTTCCATGACAGGTCTAGAATCAACCATTTTGTAATTGTTAAAATTACTTACAAGGAACTTCTTACTTGATGCATCCTCAGCCATATATTTGGCTTCCAAGGAATCCCATAGTTCTTGAGAAGTTTCAACATTCTGATTAATATCAAATAGAGAATCAGACATAACATTGAGAATTAAACCTCTGCAAACATAATCATCATTCTCCCACTTGCTTCTTGCCCTCATCTGATGCATAGTAGCATCTTCTCCAAAATCTTCTGGAATCTCAGTTGTCAGAACATAAACCACATTCATACTTGACAACAAGAAGTGCATCTTCTTTTGCCATCTTCTGAAATCAACACCTTCAAACTTTTCCAACTTGGAAAAGTTAGTAGGCATTTGTCTCATAGCAGCAGCCATTGATTATCACGATTAGTTTCTATTGATTGTTGGTTATTATGTGTTTGAGTGTTCCCAGAACAGGGTAAAGATAATCAATGAGTACCGGATATTCACTTGAAATCGTGTTATCACTTTCCAATAGAAACTATTCGACCCTATGCCTGGGTTACACAAATATCTCTATGGGATAAGAGCAAGTGATGTTCTTGTTTTAGGCACAAATCAAGAACAGAATCGTATTCAAGTGTTTAGAGTTTGTGTTGATTTCATATCCATGCAGAATGTTATGACCACTATTTATAATAGAGAATACTCAAACCCTAGCCCATGGAATTATGTATAATTAACGGCCCATTAATTATAACATAATACTTTCCATAATAGTAGGAATCAGTAGTTATCAGTGAAAACAATAACACTTGCAGTGGTAATGTTAACACATCAGTGGAAACAATAACACTACTATCAACAGAAACAGATTCATGCTATCAGCAGAATCAATACATAACCACTATTGAGTCAGGGGATTCAGTGACCAAATAGGTGTACACTCTGTACCTCCAAACCCATTACCAGGTGTGAATTAATCCCTCAAGTGCACAAAATTTTCCAACAAAGGGTATGTATGATTAGTTATTTAAAATGGGTCATTTTAGTAAAGTTTGAAAAGAAAACATTTTTCAAGAGAGAAGAGAGAGAAGTGATAGATCTCTGAAGTGAAGTCATGATATATCACTTTAGTTCAGAAAAAGTGGAAAAGAGGTGTCCCTTTTTTGTTTTTGTTTTTTTTTATCTTATCTATCTATCTATCTGGACTATAATTATATTTCTACTTTTTCTAACTTGATGAAAGTTGTCCATGATAGGTACCAAAAATAATTAAGTGGGGTAAATTGAATGGTAAAAAAAAATAGAATTTTCTTAATCTTTCTTTTTGTAAAAATAATAAATTAAAACCAAACATTTTAGTAAGAGTAAATTGAGAAAAAAAAAAGTTCTAATGTGTTATATCCAAATTGTAGAGTGCAGTTTCTGCTTTTTAAAAAGTGTATGTGTCGTTTTATTAGAAACAACTGATGCATGTATCATTTATGTTCTAAGTGAAATGACTAAAATTATTCAAAGTGAAATGAAAAAGTCTCACCGAAAGCAAAAACATTTTAGTCATTTCATTTCGGCCTAGAGACAATATCCGCACTAAAGATTTTCCCAAAAAACGACACCCTCACTTTCATATATTAGTATTTGAAATCTTATCTTGGAAAAGTACGCATTGGGTATAAAACAAGAAAACTAGGTGAATGCATCATGCATGTTTAACACCCCCGAAATAACATCAATTACATGTGCTCGGTGTGGGCATGTTATTCGTCCAACAAAGACCCAACAACGGACGAACAACACGTTGTACTGCATCGTGCCTTGTGCTATTGCGTCCGCCGTTCATCCTTTAGCCATTCCAATCACTTGTGTCTTTTTTTTTTGTGAGGTGCTAGTGTATGACCTCCGTGCTTGTCTATTGGTCTTTAGTGGAACGATTATTTGTTGTAATTACTTTTATATTAGTGTTAAATGACCTCTAACTTGTCTTTTGATTAGAATAAAAGCATATTTGCTTGAGGACAAGCAAATCTCAAGTGTAAGGGTATATGATAAGGCGAAAAATGAACCACTTTTAGGGGGTCATTTAAGCCCGGAATCGAATTTATTTGATCAAATATTGCCCTAAATCATTCCTTTTGTGATTTTAGGTACTTGGAGAGTGAATTCTGGAAAAGAAACCATTTTGGACATTTTTGGAGCATAAAAGTGAAGAAAACGGCAAAGTCTCTATTTTCCATGCTGAGAACAGTACCTGACGGCGTCAAGAGTTAATTCCTGACGGCGTCAGACATCAAGAATAAAAATCCGTAGTTGGTGATGGCGTCATACAACAGGGCGTCAAGAGTAATTTGTGTGACGGCCTAGGCTCGACGGCGTCAGAAGTAGATCAAGGCCGTCCGAGGAAGTATTTGGCGGCGAGATGACGGCGTCACACACTTGTTCTTGATGCCGTCATCCCTATTTTCCTATATATAGTTTTCTAGTTTTTCACATTTAGGGAGAGAAGTTTTGGGAGAAACCCTAGCCACGATTTTGGTACGAATTTTACAGGTTTTTCAAGGGTTCTAAACCCTTGATACCTTTCAAGTGTAATTGAGATAAGTACTCTTTTAATTCAATCAATATGTCTATGTGTTGGTTGTCTATATCTTGTTCTTGTCTTGATTCTACTATGTTAGGCTAGACTTTCTTTGTGTTTGCTTGGATCTAATGAAACCTAGATGTTAATTATGTGTTGATTACTTGTTTGTAGTTGTTTTGGATGAATGATTTTATGTTAGGCTTAAGAAAACTGGCAGATCTCCAAATGGTAACATGCTTGAACGTCTTAAGAAACATGAACCGATATGCACTAGGTCTTTATTGGTAGTATTTAATGCATGAGCCACTGTTTCGGATCCCTATGGTTGTGTTGTGCATGGCATAGGAGTAGATAAGAGCTCATAGAACTGGGGAGTTATGTGCATCACCCCATGAATGGTATTAAGGAATACAACCCGTCATCCATGCAACTATAACAAGTAATTAACATGTAAAAGATATCTAGGGAGTAGTGAAGTCTAAGTAAACACATTTTCTCCACTTATTGATCTCAACCTTAGCATAATTTAGTTTATTTTTATTTCTAGTATTTTATTTTGATTGCATCTGTAGTATTGGGTTAGTTGACTAGCAACTAATTCTGCCCAAATCCTTCAAACCCGAGATTTTACTTGCTTTCTAGAAAATATAAAAATACAAAAATAATCATCCTTCATCTTTAGAACTAGTATTTAGGTTTTCTAATCCTAGCGACACTATTCCTTGCTGAACGATCAATCCCCCGGTACTTGTCACTATACTATACTACAACGATCAGGTACACTAATTGGTGGGGGTTGTAAGCTTCTCAAGATCCCTTGAGAGGTAAAGCCTGGTGCAATTCCCACGCATCAAGTTTTTGGCGCCGCTGCCGGGGAATAGTTATTGTCTAGGTTAGAATCTCTTTTTATTAGGTCTACTTGCTAGATTCCTTTCTAGTAAGATTTTATTCTTATTTTTAGGTCTTCTTTAGTCTATCTTATCTCTTCGTGTTTTTGTTCGTACTTTTCCACCATCCACCATTATGGCAACCAACGAATTCTCCAACTTTAGGATCACCAGGAGTCGTAGTACCACTAGAGACCTTGTCTTGCCTTATGCAGAACCCGAAAGAGAAATGTCTAGGTTAAGACGATCTCACTCAACTCCTGAACCATCTTGCATTCCTATCGATTTTGATGCACCCCTTTCTGAGGAAAATTCAAAAAATCACGTTACAACCCCTAGCTCCCAACCCAACAACGAGACGAGTACCCCTCCTACCCCTATTTCAACTCCTAAGTGCCTTAAGGACTACTCCTCCCCAACCCCTCGTGGCTTCGCAAATGCTATTGTCTACCCAAACGAACACACCAGTGAGGTCTTGCATGCGCCCGATGTTTGGCTTGTCCAAAGTGTGTGTAAGTTTTGTGGATTAGATGAGGAAGATCCTATTCAACACATCAAGGACTTCTTGAAAATAGTAGACACCCTCCATACGGATGGGGCTACTAGAGACACGTCCCGATTACGATTCTTTCCTTTCACTCTTTATGAAAAAGCCCAAGAATGGTATGATAAACTCCCTTCTGAATCTATTTTTACGTGGGAGCAACTCATATCCAAGTTCTATGAGAAGTTCTTTCCACCTGGAAAAACTTCAGCATATAGAGATAGGATCCTTCGTTTCCGAAAAGGGAAGGACGAACCCTTCCATAAATCATGGATTAGATTTAAGGATTTAATAAGACAAGTTCCCCATCATGGCATCGAACTTTGTCTCTTGATCCAAATCTTTTACGACAATATCTCCTTTAGTGATCGGAACGGGATCAACCAATCTAGAAAAGGGAGATTAGCCAATCTTAGTGCTGAAGAAGGATGTGATAGAATCGAAGAATATGCTCATGACCAGGATGACACTTGGGATGAACCCGAGTCGACTGTCAGCATTTCTGAAATCACTTCAGATAGGTTGAGAAAGGTTCACAAAAGAGTGGAGTACCTAGCTGGGGCACAGCTACCTAAATAGCTTTCAAATCCTTACTTAATCTGCGACTACTGTGGGGGCCGCATGAGGCGGAGGAATGCGGAATAGAAACCACGACTGAATATGCAAATTTGTCAGGTGGTGACATCTATGCTGACCCCTCCCTTCTACCTTTTTACCAAAATGACGATTACACCCTTTGGGGGAATCTGGTGAAAAGAGAAGAAGGAGAGGAAGGCCCTGAATTTAAGGTCAGGAGCACTTTTGAAGATGACCTTGGTCACTTCACTCAAGAAAAGGGCCTACAATTAAAGGGACTTAATGAACTCGTTGATGAGCAACAGAATGACATTAGAGAATGGTCCAACAAGCTTAACGCAGCCCTTGATAGCCTTGAAATCCCATCAGTAAGCAAAAAAGGTCCCATGCTCGCGATAACCACTCGATCTGGAACAACAACCAAGGACCCTCCTTACCCTAGCTCATCTCCCATCACTCCAGATCCAAACAAACCTCGCGAAGAAGAGGAGGATGTGGGCATCGAGATTCCTAACCAACCCTCCTTGACGACCCCGTCCCAATCAACTCCACCTAACCAACCTGTAAGAATTCCATTCCCGTCCCGATTGAAAAACCAGAAAACTGAGAATGATAATAAAAGATTTTTGTCATACCTAAAAGACTCAGTAGTCACCATCCCCCTCCTTGATGCTTGCTATCACATGCCGAAGTATAGCGCATACTTTAAAAGACTGCTCGCTAACCGAAAACAACTTGAGGGTCTTGTGACCCTGGGGGAAGAATGCTCGGTGGTGACCCATCAAGGGCTACCAAAAAAGGTGGACGATCCAGGTAGCTTCACTCTGCCTTGCTCCATAGGATCTCTATCAATAAAGAATGCTCTTGCCGATTTAGGGGCGAGTATCAACCTCATGCCTTACTCCATGTTCCTTAAATTAGGATACTCTGGATTAAAGTCTACCCGTATGAACATCCAACTAGCCGATAGATCCATCAAGTACCCCGAAGGGATATGTGAAAATGTGCTAGTTAAAGTTGGGAAATTCAAATTCCCGGTCGACTTCGTAATCTTAGATATGGAGGAGGATGACTTGGTACCCATCATCTTAGGAAGACCATTTCTTGCCACCGCTCGTGTTGTCATTGATGTTTATGACGGCAAGTTAACCTTGCGAGTAGGAACCGATAGTACAACCTTCGACATTAAGGACTTTATGGATCTCTCTCTCGAATCAGCTAACCGGTTCTATTTCATTAGGGAGGTCGATGAACTCACAGATGTAACTGATAGTTGTGTTGATGAACAAATCGAGGAAGGCTGGTTAAGAGACGAGAGTTTTCTGCCCCTTCGAGAGATGGAAAGAATGGAGGATGTTGGTGCAGTTTCCTTCTACCCTAGACAAGAGGCAACGGAACATCTTGAGCTCCGAAAGCCCGAAAACAAGCTTAAGCCTTCTATTATCGAACCCCCTGAATTAGATCTTAAGGAACTCCCTAACCATCTAGAGTATGCCTTCCTTCAGGGAAAAGACCAACTGCCGGTAATCATAAACTCTTCCCTCGATCATGAACAAAAGGGTAAACTCTTAGAGATCTTAAAGAAATATAAGGGAGTGCTTGCATGGAGTGTAGCCGACATTAAAGGGATTGACTCAACTTTTTGCACACCTAAGATTCTCATGGAAGAAGATTATAAACCCACTGTGCAACCCCAAAGGCGAGTGAACCCCAATATTAAGGAGGTGGTGAAGAAAGAAGTTATCAAACTTCTGGATGCAGGATTGATTTACCCAATTTCGGATAGCCCATGGGTCAGTCCTGTACAGGTTGTACCAAAGAAGGGTGGAATGACCGTTGTTAAGAATGACAAGGGTGAGATGGTACCCCCAGAGAACGGTCACTGGATGGCGGGTATGCATTGACTATCGAAAGCTCAATGATGCCACAAGGAAAGATCATTTTCCCCTACCATTCATTGACCAAATGTTAGAGCGATTGTCTGGGCACGAATATTATTGCTTCTTGGATGGATTCTCGGGATATTTTCAAATTCCCATAGCACCTGAGGACCAAGAAAAGACCACGTTTACTTGCCCTTATGGAACTTTCGCCTACAAAAGGATGCCTTTTGGGCTATGTAATGCTCCCGCCACTTTCCAACGTTGCATGACCGCAATCTTTCACGAACTCATGGAAGACAGCATGGAAGTGTTCATGGATGACTTTTCAGTCTTCGGAAACTCCTTCGACCGCTGTCTTGCTAATCTAGAAAAAATGCTTAAACGTTGTGAGGAAACCAACTTAGTGTTAAACTGGGAAAAGTGTCATTTCATGGTAAAGGAAGGGATTGTGTTAGGGCATAAGATCTCAGGGAACGGAATAGAGGTGGACCAAGCTAAAGTTGAAGCTATATCTAAGTTGCCATACCCCACGACTGTTAAGGCAATACGTAGCTTTTTGGGGCATGCTGGATTTTAAAGGAGATTCATCAAAGACTTCTCCAAAATTGCCCGACCAATGACTCAATTGCTTGTGAAAGAAGCTCCGTTCGATTTTTCCCAAGAATGCAAGGATGCTTTCGATCTCTTAAAAAAGGAGCTCACACAAGCTCCAATCATGATCACACCCAACTGGGAATTACCGTTTGAAATCATGTGTGACGCTAGTGATTTCGCTGTCGGGGCTGTACTGGGCCAACGTCATGACAAGCTTTTCCAACCTATTTACTACGCTAGTAAGACCATGAATCCCGCTCAAGATAATTATTCCACCACCGAAAAAGAATTATTAGCCGTAGTGTTTGCATTCGACAAATTCCGACAATATCTTGTCCTTTCAAAGACAGTCGTCTTCACTGATCACTCGGCTCTTCGATATCTGTTCGCGAAGCAGGATGCTAAGCCACGACTAATTCGGTGGATCTTGTTGTTACAAGAATTCGATGTTGAGATTCGCGATAAGAGGGGGGCAGAAAATCTGGCCGCAGATCATCTATCTCGTCTCGAAAACCCCTTGGATAAGCACGATAGAAGTGAGATTAGGGATTCGTTTCCTGACGAACAACTGATGTTAATGATTGATTCGGAGCCATGGTACGCCGATTTTTCTAACTACTTCGCAAGTAGATGTAGACTGTTCCTGAACACCTGACTAGATACGAAAAAAAAGGTTCCTGTCTCAGCTAAAATACTACTTTTGGGATGAACCATTTTTATTCCGAAGGTGTCCAGACCAGATTATAAGACGCTGTGTTTCGGGAAATGAGGCAGTAAAGATTATGAGGGAATGTCACTCTGGTCCCTCTGGCGGGCATCATGGGATAAACACCACTGCCCGAAAGGTTTTCGACGCGGGATTCTATTGGCCCACAATCTTCCATGATGTAAAAGAGATGGTGCAGGCATGCGATGCGTGTCAACGGACCGGGAACATATCACATAGGGATGAAGCACCTCAGAACTTTATACAAGTTTGTGAGGTCTTCGATGTTTGGGGAATTGACTTCATGGGACCATTTCCATCTTCAGGAGGAAACGAATACATTTTAGTTTCCATTGATTATGTTTCAAAATGGGTGGAGGCACAAGCCTTTAGAACCAATGATGCCAGGGTGGTTATTCATTTCCTGAAAAAGCTTTTTGCCAGATTCGGAATTCCTAAAGCCCTCATCAGTGATAGGGGAACCCACTTTTGCAATGCGCAAATGAAAAAAGTCATGAAGAGATATGGAGTATCCCATCGATTTTCCACCGCTTATCATCCACAAACCAATGGCCAGGTCGAAAACACAAATAGAGCTATTAAAAGAATACTTGAAAAAACGGTTAGTCAGAATAGGAAAGACTGGTCATTTAAACTCGATGAAGCCTTGTGGGCATTCCGAACCGCCTACAAAACACCCATTGGAACGACCCCGTTTCGCATGGTGTACGGTAAAGCATGTCACTTACCCGTGGAATTAGAACATAAGGCTTATTGGGCACTTAAGGCATGTAACTTAGACTATACAATTGCCGGAACCAATAGGTTCTTGCAATTACACGAGCTTGATGAGCTTAGGTTAGACGCCTATGAATCTTCCATTACATATAAAGAAAGAGCAAAAAGATGGCATGATCAAAGAATCAAGAAACCCAAAGAATTCTCGGAAGGAGACAAGGTTCTATTGTACAACTCTAGGTTGAAGCTATTTCCGGGAAAACTGAAGTCTAGATGGTATGGGCCATTTACAGTGAGAAGCTCCTCTAAGGCCGGAGCCGTTGTGTTATTAGACGATGACGGTAGAGAATTTACTGTTAATATACAACGTGTAAAACACTATCAAGAAAATAATAATGAAATGATTGGTGAGGAAGATATAACGTTAAACGACGAGGTCACGTAGTAACCCATGGCCTTGAGTCTAGCTACAAGACTCGTAAATAAAGAAAAGCGCTTCTTGGGAGGCAACCCATGCTTTGTGTGATTTAATTTGTTTGTTTGTTATTTGCTTCCGTATGCATGCTTTATTTTTCATTGTTGGTGGATCATGTTTCTAAATTAAAAAGTGTAAATACTTTATTATGTTGTTTAGCCTAGTCTTAACTCCAACCTAAAAGTATTTTTGCAAAAGATAAGTGTAAGGGGAAACCCCAAATATGTTTTTAAGAAACACACGATCAGGATTCTCCACAATTTTAAGTGAGCATGTATATTCGTATTTGTTAGAGTCAAATGCTTGTATTGAGTCATAATGAAGTTTTGCAGGATTTTCCAGGAAGTAGAACCAAGTTTTTTCAGAAATTTTCCGGAAACTTAACATAAGAATTTCTGCAGGTCAATCCTGACGGCGTCACGAGTTTACTCTTGACGGCGTCACGTGTAAAAATCTGGAAATTTTACCAGTTTTGTTTTTCTAACGGAGTCTCTAAGTTTTTGTGAATTATTAAGTTTTATAATCTCCAGGAAATCTGCAAACTTCATTTACAAGCATTATATCTTACTTTGTTTTCTAGGATTTAGTAACTTATATAGGATGCCGCCGATTTTACGCGAGGTTGCTTTGTCTATTTTCTCAGGATTTACAGGTTATGTTTGACAAGAAGATGATTTATATTTCTGGAAGGGAAGCTTTGATTGTTCATTTTCTTGGAGGAAGATCTAACCTGGCCAACCTTTAATCCATACCGAGCGAATCAGGGGAGTATTTGATTTCATTCTTTTTACTTATTTTACTTTTACATTCTTTACTTGAACATTGGGGACAATGTTCATCTTAAGTGTAAGGGGAGGGTAAAAAGATGATACCTTACAAGTACACTTTCACTTGAGTTTGTTTTGTTTTATGGTAGGTGTGTAATAAAACTATGAGAAATACTTGTTAGTGTAATTTTAGCGCCAAATTTAAATTTTTTTACAACATTTAGGAGTGAAACTTTAGCCATAGCAAGCGTCTCATGGATAGGAGATTGTATGACTAGCACTTGACCGTATATTCAGAAAAATTTTCCACCCAAATATGTGAGGTTCGCCTTTTAGATTTGATAGGAAAAGCATTTACTTTTAGTACTTATGAGTGTACCGGTAGCATTTAGATTCTAGAACTTGCGTTAGTGATGCATCCAGAGACCGCTAGTGAGACTACATTCGTGTGGTAGGATTTGCTACATGATAAGAGGCATTAGGATCACCCTTGTGTTAAACCCGTATCATAATTACTTGACCATTTAAGTCATATTACTTGGCTAGTTAAGTCAACTAATTTTTCCCACACCCTTAGCGTTGTACTCATTTTTAGTACACGAAACCCCTAGTACACCCCTCCGAGCCTATCTTTTCGTTTCTAACTTTAAGCATCTTACTTAAAGGAAGAATTTGTTACACCCCACTTAAATGTACACCCAAATCGCCTTAGCCTTCCGTGTATGCACTCATCTTTAGTGCATTATTGTTATTTGTTAAACCCTAAGTTAACTTTCTAATTGATTACATGGTTGCTAAGTCGAGTCATATCCTTGTACATATTGTTTTGGGACGATTGGGACTCATGGGTAAGTACTTATTTTATGGAGTAATGGGGAAGAACATCATTTATTACCCCCATGTGTACGTTAATTTTAAAAGTGCTCCAAGTGTTTTAATTTTCTTAATTCGAGTCATTAGAATAGTTTAATGTAAAGTATGTAAAGATTCAAGTGTAAGGGGAATGTTCATTCCCTATGATGTATTATTTTGGATGGTATGGTAAGAGTGTATGCATGCAAAAAAAAAAAAATAGAAAAAGAAAAGAAAAAAAACATACGGACTACCATCCCTTTTTATTCTATGTTCATTTTATGTTCTTGTTATTTTTCATTTATTAGCTTAAGTCGAGTCTAGTCTTGGCTTAGCAACGCCACATTGTACATGTAATTAACCAAGATTGTTAGCTCGCCACCAGTAAAAACTTCCTTTATCCAACAAAACCGTGTAATTCATATCCCTATACCTAACGTTACAACCCTTTAAAAGACCTCTTTGATAGTTTATCCTAGGTGCTTACGCCATGTGGTGGAGGTTTGATCCTTTCCCAAGCCTATGGTAATCTATTTTGCTATGACAGGTAGTGAGAGATATCTTCCATTTCCATAATGTTATATTACTTTATTACACCCGAGAGATGTGAGTATCTAAACACTATTTGTGAGGTGCTAGTGTATGACCTCCGTGCTTGTCTATTGGTCTTTAGTGGAACGATTATTTGTTGTAATTACTTTTATATTAGTGTTAAATGACCTCTAACTTGTCTTTTGATTAGAATAAAAGCATATTTGCTTGAGGACAAGCAAATCTCAAGTGTAAGGGTATATGATAAGGCGAAAAATGAACCACTTTTATGGGGTCATTTAAGCCCGGAATCGAATTTATTTGATCAAATATTGCCCTAAATCGTTCCTTTTGTGATTTTAGGTACTTGGAGAGTGAATTCTGGAAAAGAAGTCATTTTGGACGTTTTTGGAGCATAAAAGTGAAGAAAATGGCAAAGTCTCTATTTTCCATGCTGAGAACAGTACCTGACGGCGTCAAGAGTTAATTCCTGACGGCGTCAGACATCAAGAATAAAAATCCGTAGTTGGTGACGGCGTCATACAACAGGGCGTCAAGAGTAATTTGTGTGACGGCCTAGGCTCGACGGCGTCAGAAGTAGATCAAGGCCGTCCGAGGAAGTATTTGGCGGCGAGATGACGGCGTCACACACTTGTTCTTGACGCCGTCATCCCTATTTTCCTATATATAGTTTTCTAGTTTTTCACATTTAGGGAGAGAAGTTTTGGGAGAAACCCTAGCCACGATTTTGGTACGAATTTTACAGGTTTTTCAAGGGTTCTAAACCCTTGATACCTTTCAAGTGTAATTGAGATAAGTACTCTTTTAATTCAATCAATATGTCTATGTGTTGGTTGTCTATATCTTGTTCTTGTCTTGATTCCACTATGTTAGGCTAGACTTTCTTTGTGTTTGCTTGGATCTAATGAAACCTAGATGTTAATTATGTGTTGATTACTTGTTTGTAGTTGTTTTGGATGAATGATTTTATGTTAGGCTTAAGAAAACTGGCAGATCTCCAAATGGTAACATGCTTGAACGTCTTAGGAAACATGAACCGATATGCACTAGGTCTTTATTGGTAGTATTTAATGCATGAGCCACTGTTTCGGATCCCTATGGTTGTGTTGTGCATGGCATAGGAGTAGATAAGAGCTCATAGAACTGGGGAGTTACGTGCATCACCCCATGAATGGTATTAAGGAATACAACCCGTCATCCATGCAACTATAACAAGTAATTAACATGTAAAAGATATCTAGGGAGTAGTGAAGTCTAAGTAAACACATTTTCTCCACTTATTGATCTCAACCTTAGCATAATTTAGTTTATTTTTATTTCTAGTATTTTATTTTGATTGCATCTGTAGTATTGGGTTAGTTGACTAGCAACTAATTCCGCCCAAATCCTTCAAACCCGAGATTTTACTTGCTTTCTAGAAAATATAAAAATACAAAAATAATCATCTTTCATCTTTAGAACTAGTATTTAGGTTTTCTAATCCTAACGATCAATCCCCCGGTACTTGTCACTATACTATACTACAACGATCAGGTACACTGCCTGGTGGGGGTTGTAAGCTTCTCAAGATCCCTTAAGAGGTAAAGCCTGGTGCAATTCCAACGCATCATTATTTATTTATTATTATGATTTTTATTTATTTATTTATTTATTTATTATTATTATTATTATTATTATTATTATTATTATTATTATTATTATTAATATTATTATTATTATTATTATTATTATTATTATTATTATTATTATTATTATTATTATTATTATTATTATTATTATTATTATTATTATTATTATTATAGAAAGAGGTTTTAATTGTTGATGTGTTATTAAGAGGGAATAAGGTGGCGTTTAAGTAACAGAAGAATTATGTGTTATTCATCTTCCTCACACCTTCCACTCTAAACTTGAATGATGCACTAATGAAATGTTTAACAAACTATTTAACTAGATTTTTGTTAGTAACACATCACAAATACGGTTTTATATTTGTTTAATCAACTAAACCGACACCAACAATAATCTATTGATATTTTTGAACACTATTTGATGATACGCTATTTTAAATAACAATCTGGTTAGAAGATCATTTGATGGTACATGTAATATATTTGTGATAATAAGTGTGACCCCTCTTGAGAATCTATTATGTTTCTCACTGTGTTAATATTCCAATTAAAAATGCTTACATAATTTCAATTGTTAAGATTTACACTTCATTTAGTGACCACAAAATGACAATATTTATTGAGTTGGGAGTTAAGATCAAATGAGAAATAAAATGAAAATAAGAAGAGTGAGAAGAAACAATAACAGCTCATTTTAGGAGCATCTAAAAAACATATCCATATCGTTTTAAATGTTTCCCTTTTATTTAAAATGTGCGGTTAGAAATATTTTCCACTCTTTTTATTTTAATTTTTCAAAAATACTTTCCACTATTTTTATTTTTTTCTTCTTATTAGATCATTCCTTTTAGACGGGTTCTAAACTAGTTAAACATGAAAATTTGAATTACCATTCTTTTGGGGTAACGACATGAAAACCTCTATAAACCAACAAAACATGTTTCATTGTCACGCATTGCAAACAAAGTGAAATGTTGTCTATCAAACACATGTGATTAGGTAACACGTCTGATTTAGGTGATTAGAAAAGGATCAACGTACTTCACATCTTTGTTTTCGACTAAATCAATTTTTTTTCTTTTGTTAAAATACGCTTGGCTATGAAGGAGCACATATATTAATTGACGAATTGTAATTTGGTGATATTGTTTTAGGTCATTCAAGCCATTTATTGTCATGTTTTCACTTGTTTATGATAGAAGCTATGTAGTTAATCTCGGCGAGATCTCGCCGATATCTCGTCGATATCTCGGATCTCGGCCCTAGAAATAATCTCGTTTCAAAATCTCGGCCCCAAATCTCGGAGCCGATATTCTCGGCGAGATTGGCCGAGATTTTGACGATATTTTGAAATCGGCGAGATTTCCGAGAATTTTCCGAGATTTCTGGGCATGCCGCGTTTGACTTTTTCGTTTCTGATATTGTGATTTTCATGGTGATGGTGTTTTCCGGTGAAGCTTTGAGGAGTAATATAAGATACAATGTTTGTGGCCTACATTTTAGAGATAAGTCTGCATTTTTTAGGAGTAATAAGGAGGAAAGTGTTTGATTTGTGAGATGAAGAAGTTCAGATTTAAAAGATGGGGGCATGTGTATTTATTAGGGTTAGTTGGGCTGGCAATTTGCTTTTTTTTTTGGGCACAATTAATAAGTTACATGAATGACCCAACTTAAATTATTCAATTGAACTCAAAAAATTATTCAATTGAACTCAAAAATATTTAAGTGGACTCAAACATACAATTAAATATATACGTAATATAAATTTTGCAACATTTGTATAAAATATATATTAAAAATATAAAATTTAATAATAAAATTAATAAACACCTATAAGTAGGTATATAAAATATATAAATACTTATTAGAAATATAAAAACCGATATCTCATCGCGATAACCGATATTTCAAATCTCGGACCTTGAACGATACGAGATTTTTGACCGAAATAACTACATAGGATAGAAGTGATACTTAAAAAATAAAATGTTAATTTTCAGATATCACAAGGATGGTAGACGGATTGGATGAAATAGCCAAGTTCGAGTCAAGTAAAGAAGACTTTAAAGCTGAAATACGGCCAGGGATGGAACCAGAACCAAATATGATCGGGTGGACAAATGTTTTGAAACCGTGATATAGATTCACATTTTGATGGACCAGGTGCATTTAAGAAAAAATAACGTTTTTTTCAAAAATTAACACTACATCGAAAAAATCCATCGGGTTCTCGGGCACCCGCGGGAACCCCCTGATTCCGTCCCTGAATACGGCTTGAGGTCACCTCCATCGTCTCATATTCTAAACAAATAAGAAGAGTTGAGATCTTTGTTCTACGGCTTTGACAAGACGTGGTTTCGCCTGGAAGATATTAACTTGCATGTATGTTTTAGTTAAGAGGAAATTGAATTTGATAGACCATTTGCATATAGATCGGCGGCATGACCATTTTACCAGAATGATTATAGTTGCATGGCTAGTGATAATGAACATGTAATAATTTGTAATCATCAATATGCAATTATAACTTGATGTGAATAAGCAAACGTTGATACAGTATCTAGTTAAGTACTTTGTCTCTTCACACTTTCATTTTATTTTTTATTATTTTATGCTCTCAGGTTTTAACCAAATTAAGTGGTTCCATATGAACCACTTAATTAGCCTCTTAAAAGTAGGGGTGATCACGGTCCAAAAACCGGACCGGACCGGCTAGGACCGGACCGGCCAAGACTGGACCGGACCGAAGACCGAGTTAGGAAAAAACCATAGACCGAGACCGGACCGAATGTGGTCGGTCCGATCGGTCCGGTCCAAATAGGCTAAATGTTTGGTATGTAAGCCGGACCGAGACCGAAATAATAAAAAACCCCGGACCGAGACCGGACCGTTGGTCCTTCGGTCAGTCCGGTTCTCGGTCGGTCTGGTCGGTTTTGTTGACTGTTTGGTCTAAACGGTCGGATTGCTAACCCTTACTTAAAAGGGAGGACAAAGCTTTGGTGGATCTCTCTATTAAGTAATATTAAATGATTGGGCACACATTAAGTGGTTCATATGAAAAAGGGGGTTGATTTGCACACCACATTTTTTTTATTCTTTCACCACACCCTGTGCATTACAGTGTTGTACGGTGTGCTACCCAACTTGTACAAATGGTGTTTTTATCAAAAAAAATTTGGTATGCAAATCAATTCCCTATGAAAAAAAGAAACACCACAACTCTCTCAAATCAAGTTTTTCTTCTAAGTTATCTTAAGATTTTAGAACATTCAGGGGCCATTCAGGTATGCAACAAAGCTTAAATTGATCGGATGCATTATTTTTTTAACTGTAGTATAAGAAAATATTTAATAAAACTTTATGATTTTCGATGTTAAAATGATTAAATGTAGTGAAAATTAAGTTCACTGTTCACTTATTGATATACTAATTAAGATAAAAGTAGAAAAACAATGCATTGGGATCATGTGCATTTTAAAAATTTTAGTGTTTTTTTTTTTTTTTTTTTTTTTTTTTTTACAAAAATTAGCACTACTAAGCAAAATTTTGTCGAAGTCCCGTGACACCGTAAGACCCTCCCTAGTTCCGTCCTTGAGAACATTCACGTAGTTGAACCTCGTTCCCCGAGTTAAACGATCAATCTCGGCTCTTACCTCGGCTATACTACACACTGATTGGACTAAAGGGGTTGCCAAACTTTCTAACCACAAATTGGCACGTACAAAACTAATAAAAAGAAGGATACAAATTTTAAAAAGATTAAATATAAAGGGGTATAATTTAGCAAAAGAGCCAAACTCACCAATATCATTTGAGTTGTTAAGTTGAATAACTCTAAAAGCACACGGTATGGTGACTTTCAACATGAGTTATGCCTTAACTTTCGCTATGTTAAGGCCGAGTTACCACACCGTGTTGGTGAGTTAAGGGTGAGCATTAATGGGAGAGTTATGAGGTTAACGCTGCGTTAAAGCAGCTTAAAATTAAAAAAAAAAAAAAAAAAAAAAAAAAAAAAAAAAAAAAAAAAAAAAAGTTTGTTCCACCACTATAAATAACCAATTAACATGCAAATTTTTTTTTCACATTTTCACAACTCAATTTCATATACATATACTTCCATTTGATAAAAAAAATGTCGGGATTTAACAACAACGAAGATAGTTTCTTGAATCTCATGGGGTAGAATAACCCAAACGCGGGTTCATCATCAACCAACATCCCTTTGCCTAACCCACTCGGCTTGTCGACCGATGAACTTTACATACAACATCAACGATTTCTAATATGGCAACAAAACCAACAAAACACGCTAAACACCAATTTCCAAAATCTACAATTTGAACAACAATCACAACCGCCATCCCAATCATCACATACATAAACCGGAACAAATGAAGTATTCGAAGCACCTACGTCTCCTCCAAAGCCATACAAATGAGGTGGTAAACGAAAGGCCAAAATATCCAAAGAACCCGAACCAAATGACGAAAATCCTGACGTGACCAATACTTCAAAAACTAATTGCAAATTGTTATGTGGTCGTTACCGAGGATTCACAAGTCGGCCATGCACAAGCTTGCTATATGTTTTGGAGACGGGTTATCAACGAGTTCAATAGACTCAATTTCAACCACGCAACAAGAATATGTTAACAAGCAAGTGGAAAACGTTGAACCGTGATTGCACAAAGTTCAACGCGTTCAACAAACGTGCAAAATGTTTGGAAAATAGTGGGGAAAATGAGTTGGATAACATGAAACATGCTAGAAAAATATACCGTCATGAGCATATAAAAAATGGGACGCACCGGAAGGGGTTGATTTAACCGGCGATGTCCCAAGCCAAACAAACGAGGCGTTATTCGGTCAAGATGCTCAACCACGTACGATGGGCAAAAAGCATGCTTCGAAGAAAGCCAAGTCCGGAGCACGACAAATACCGGGGGAGCGAGTACCGGAGGAACGAGCTCATCAATCCAATTCGGGGAGGCTATGGCATCCGAGTATCATATATTCGTATGAAATGGGAAACCGCTCAAGAGGCGTATCGGGCGGCTAAAGAAAAAGATCTAACGATTACGAGGTTGGAAGAGATGAAATATCTCGGTACCGACACTTCCAAAATAGATCCAAACATTGCGTGTTGGATCGATCCAGAAAAGGACATAATCATCAAAAAATATAATTTGCAACCTCGACAGTAGATGTAATTGTATTTTGTAATTTCCTTATGTTGTAGTTCCTTTACGTCGTGTTTTTTTTAATTTCGTATCTTTTTTCGTTGTATTTTTTTTTAAAATTTGTATTGTAATGTTTAAGTTTTAATGTTATGTTATTTATTAAATGAAGTATTAGTTTTAGTTTATGGGTTGAATTTGTAAATGGTTGAGTTATGATAAGGGAGTGTAAATGGTTGAGTTAAAATTGAAATTTTAAAGTTGACGTGACGCTGAGTTAAGTTATAACTTGATGTTATTGCACCTAGAGCTCTAATGCTACATTACATCTTTTTCACTTTAAAAGAATAGGATATACATCAAATAAGGAAAGATGTGTCAAATTTAAGCAATGAATCTCAAATGTATTGTTATAGGTACTTGTTATTCTTCTTATTTTATGTGTTTTCTTTTATTTGTTTAAGCTTGTATGTGAGCTTATGATTTTATTTGATTGCGGCTTAAATTCCATAATCCTTAATTTTCCGGTTTATTTTAAGATTTTTGGGCTTATATAAGTTTATCATACTATAATAAACTTATATAAACCCACAAGTCTATAAGCCGAAAAATTGGGGCTTATGTAAAGCGAAACACAAATAAGTTCATAAACCACGTTTGTATTTTGTTACTAAAGTATAATAAAGGGTGCAAAATGTGAAAAGTGAATAAGAAAGGGGGCTAGAGAGCCAAACTCACTCACATCATCATAAATCAGAAATAATAATCACTCAGATTTACCATGGAAGAACATGTAGCAGGAGTAGATCATCAAAACCAAGAAATTAATATAGTTTATCATACTATTTTGCTTAATTTAAAGTACTTTTTGTCACTAAAGGGTCGTTAGATTAGGTTGTAAAGTTTCGGGGGTCAAAATGTAAAAGTCATCATAAGCAAGTTTTAGCTAGTGCACATTGTATAACATGAAAATTGTAAAATCCTTAGTTACATACTTAGAGATGACGTGATATGTAAATATGAAATATACTGCACATTCTGTGTCCCAGACAATTCAACGTGTGACGTAATTTTTTAAGAATATGTGATTAGTCAAATGTCTATATTGAAATGGTCATCGTTGTCAACCAAACTAAATTTTATCTGTAATTTGTGATGGTAGCCTAATAACTTTTATCTAATGTTTATGTCAATACGACAACCTTGTCATAGTCGCCTCCAAATGATAATTGATGCAACTTTCATGAGATGCGGGTACTAAATGATCTTTCAATTTCACACTTATGTGTTGTCTGGTGATTTAGGCTCAGAAATGTCATGCTAACAGGTGTAGAAAAGTGTTAATTAGTTTCACCTCTGTTTTAGGTAGCATCATGACAAAGTCGCCAAAGTTCAATTTGTGCAAATGGGCATCTCCTGACAATAAAGACTCCTCTTTGGAGACGGAAAACATCGAGGAAGATGAGCAGTTAAAAGAATATATTAGCAGCCAAAGCGATTCTGGTAAACATATGTAATTATCTATATTGCGCACGACAACGGTTTGATAATATTTTATAGGGCAGTGCTTATATTGCCTCATGCAAACTGGTTATCATAGTAAAACAACATATAGTAACACATGTTCCTTATCAAAATCCATGATTTTTCCAAGCTAACTTCACTAATGAGAAATGTCTTTTGTTTCTCGTAAAGAAGTTCAGTTTGACATCGGAGACTAACCTCAAATCTTATTGAAAAGCTTGCATCTACAAGCAAGAATTCTCGTCTTTCATTCCAAATGAGAGATGTTTCAGGCTTTCAGCCTTTTGAAACCAAATGCGAACACATTTTTTCCACATACATAGTTGATGTTGAGTTTGTTACTTATTTGTAATTTTTTATATCTGTCGATTTTTGCAAATTTTGATGATATTGCTAATTCATAATTCTTAAATCCATGATATTTTTTGAAGTCTAACTTCTTCGTTTATCATATGGAAGGATTAAACTCCAAGAAAAGTTTTAATTATCCCAACTTTGTGCGAAGTTTTAATGGAAGGATCTGTTATATTTACTGACTACTCATAAAGGTTTCTTTGTTCATAAAGGAAACCAGGAGAGTTCACCGGAAAGCAGCATTGAATCTGTTACTAATGCATCACCAAGAGAAAGCAACGGATCTGAAATCAATGCATCACCACATAAAATAGAGAATCCTGTGAGTGAATCAATACGGTTCTGAAGTTTGTTTCAACTTTCTTTTCTGACAATAGTAAAAATATATTTTTGCAAGAACAATCATTAGTTTTTTAACCAACAGTTGAAGAATGATGATTTGAGAAGTAACCACTAAGTTGCTATTTTACGACTGTGACTCCTTTGCTCCAGCTTACTATCTTCTTTTTGTATGCAGCATCAGAAAGAATGAGCAAAGGTACTATCAATGTTTGGGACTTTAGTTTCACCCAAGCTTCGGGCTTCTCAACTTACATTTGAGACAGGTGAATTCAGAAAGCTATTTATAGAAAATTGTCGAACTCCGAGCATAACGATATCTATTATTGTTCATCTTTTTCCTGACTTGTGTTAAAAAGAAATCATTATTTCCTTTGTTGTGCAGCGCTAGAAACACTCGTAGAAATAGCAAATGCTCGTTCATCTATTCTTAAATCTTATGAGGCGTTACATAGGGATATGAAAAGCACCAAGGAATGACAAGTGATAGGGGTTCAACAGTCCAAAATAAAATAATTGAAGCAATAGCATTCACATGTCGAGAACAAAAATCAATGCTAAACACTCCGGCTTATACTTTGGATTTTGTTCATCAGATAATGGATCTTAAAATTTTGTGTAATAGTTTATGAACAAAAGATCTTGGATCGTTTTTATTTGCAGGAATTGTATTAATATCTGGAATACTAATTTATTCGACTTTAGACGGTTAAGAAATTCTGAAGACACCAATTTGGCAATTTCCTTGACGTGTTACACACTTTCATGCCATATTGGTTTATTTCGGATATATACGAAAGTATCTTTCGGATATATAACTAGTTTAAGGACACGTGAAATAAGCAGCCCCGGCACAGATAAGGAACATGTGTAGGATATGACCCAAGTGGTGCCATATTGGTTTATTGTTTTTTTTTTTTTTTTTCTTTTTTTTTTTTTTTTTTTTTTTTTTTTGGAACTGATAAAAAGGGATATGACCCAAGTGGTGCCGTCAGCAACTAAATTACACATCATGTATATATAAAAGTTCCAAATGGGTCCAAGGAACATGTGTAGGAGACTTTTGAATGAAATGGCAAGGTCTCTAACGACCAAAAAGAATACTGGTCAACAAGGAACATGTGTAGGAGACTTTTCAATGAAATGGCAAGGTCTCTAACGACCATAAAGAATATTGGTCAACAACGTTATTTAAAGTCTTTCTACTAATCTTTTACATAAAAAACAAAACCTTGAGCGAGGATTTTTACATTTCAAAAAATAAGGTGATGTTTGTTACGAGGGTTTTGAGGTGATGGAATGATAGGATTGATTAAAAATGTAGTTTGGTTCAAACTTTTAAATATGATACCTTTGAATTAATACCAATTTCCATTCCAGCATATATAGGTGGGATTTACTGTAAAAGTGCATGGATTCACTGACATGGCCACAAGTTAGATGCTTTTTGAATTTAAATCATTTTTTTATTTTATTTTTATTTTAATTAAATAATATTTTTATATATAACATCTATTTAAATTAAAATATATATTTATATAATAATATATTTTCTCTCTCTTTATTTTCTATCAAACATTTCTTAAATCCAAATCCAATTCCAAACCCGTCTACGAACTAAACGGGCCCTAAACCATTCCTAATTAAGTAATATTTTTTTTATTACTATTATTTATTAAATAATATAAACGCAAGGTATATATGAATTATATCACATATATTGTATCAAGACACTTATTACGTTGATGTTAAAGAAGTTGGTCTATGATATTGGATTGCACCAACTAAGAAGTTTAAAGTGAAGTGATTATCAGGGGGAGAGAATATACGCGTTGCACTCTTTTTTCTTTGACCACGGTTTTGTTCCCATAGGGTTTTCCGGCAAGGTTTTTAATGAGGCAACATCCCCGAGCGTATAAAGGAATTATGTACTCTTTTTCCTTTACTAGATTTTTGTCCCATTTGTTTTGTCTAGTAAGGTTTTAACAAAGCATAATCCTCAAGTGAATATCCAAGGAGGAGTGTTATGGATAATTATAATATGGAGTCCATATCTTATAGAATATTATTGAATAAAGGTATTTGAGTTATATTAAGAGATTACATATCTTCCGGAATATTCTATCTTTTATCATACATATACCTGTTTATGAGATGAATAAAACTAAATTCTCCATTCTCTTATTCCCTTTGTTCTTGTTTATTATTCTTGTTTATTGTTCATTGTTTTATTATTTTACAATAATATTATAATTTTTTGTAAATAGAAATAGATAATAAAGTTAATTGTTATTTCAATATAAAATTTAAGAAATAAAAGAGTAGTTTGGTCATTTCACTTTGTTTGGCCATGGATTAACAGTCAAACTAACAGAAATGGTAGTCAAGGGACCAAACTCGTAATGGGTAAAAACCACAAGGATATGACCCGCTTGAAAAAAACACAAGGTCGAAAAATGTGAAACTCAACAAACCACAAGGACGATTTTTGTAATTAACTCTTAATGTTAAAAGCTTGAATAATCATTTTCTTTGCATGTTGAAGGTATATCCTTCTTTTTCCTTATCTATGGTCTTTTTAATTTTTCTTATTTGTATGCACGAAGATAGTGTTATATTCGGTGAAACAGCTATATGCTACTCAATAATTTCCTCTATTTACTGTGATTTTTCTTTATGCCATTGCTTGATTTAATTTGCCTTTAGAAGGAGCCGCAATTTTGTGTTCAACTTTGATGGTCGACGAAAGTGATTTATGAAAGAGAACAAAGTTTTTGATGAAAAGAAAGATATAGTTGATTGATTGCTACTCAATATATTGCGTGTGTAAAAAACCTTGTGGCAAAAGAAAACGATTTCCCCTTAGAGAATCAATTCACCATTCAAAACAACTTTAAGAACCTTATTGCCCAAGTGATCTTACACTCATAAACCTAGAAACCTTGAAACTTGTAATCTACATAACGATAGCCAAACAAGTGGTTAAGGAAGTTTGTCAAGTGAAGTTTCATGTATTCGAACTGGTAATTTCACAAGAAAATCCTAGCAATGAAATTGATATGTTATTTGACTAAGTGTATTGGATGTAATTGGGAGAAAGTTTACAAAAGATTAAACTAAAGCTAAACTATGTAAAAAGTCTATCATTGGTTGATGTAAATTTGAGCATTTGTTTTATTTATGGCTATAACAGAAAACGAAAGTATTAAAATGAGGCAGAATGGCAGATTAGTAAGTAGACATGATGATAAGAGGCTAATTTGAGATAGCTAATTAATCTCTCTAAGAAATGATATATATTTACAATATGATTAAATCAAAGTAGCAAACGACAAAGACTTGGGGGTCAATTTCATTTCTCATTCCCTCAATTAACGCAAAAGATTACAGATTTTTATAATACCAAAACTAATGCATGGTTACTATTCTATCTACTAGCACATGATCGATATATGGATTTGCATGAAATGGTAAACTTACATATGAGAAATGTCAAAGTCCTCGAAGAAGACTTTGTCTTCTTTTTTTTTTTCTTTTTTTTTTTTTTTTTTTTTTCTTCTTCTTTTATGGCTGCTGGCATTTATCATTAACAAGACTAAAGGATATACAAAGTCAAGAAAATATAAACTCATATTTTATTCAGAGTAGAATACGCGTTTCTTCTTGTTTTCTTTTTCAAAAAATTATCTGTAATCCTTAGATCTAAAAAAAAGTACAAAGTTAGCCCTCAACTTCATCGATCGAGAAAGAAAGAAAGAAAAAAAAAAAAAAAAAAAAAAAAAAAAAAAAAAAAAAAAAAACTCTTGTAGCCCATTATTGCACCATTCAAGCTTAAAAATATGTTAATTTTGTTATAGCTGATCATTTTAGCAATTCTATATTAATATGTTCAATGAAACATCTGAATGTTGATTTCTAAGAACTGAAGTTGCAACTTATCTGAAATAGGAGGACTAGAAGTGTATGTTTTGGAGACTTGAAGTCAACTCTCGCATTATTATTTAACTTGAGGTGACGGTGAGGAGAATTATCATTACAGTGTTTATTGCATTATTCATATCCAGCCACCCTTTGCTTCTTGACCAATCAAAGATTGTAAGTTATCTTCTCTTTACACTTTTCATTTGTTTATTATTTGATCCTAGCCTGCTTATTAATTAGCTCATTTCTATACTAAGAAATCATATTTTGTTTAGAGCATAGAGTAAGATGACGCCGAGTTATCCTTTAATGCACTGTCACGTCAACGTCACATCAGTTTTAACTTTTTCACTTTAACTTACAAAAAAACACCCGGTACAATAACTCACCATAACTCAACATTTTTTGCCCCACTTTTTTCTTCTTTTTAACAACAAAAGAAAAAAAGAAAAAAAAAAAAAAAAAAAAAAAAAAAAAACTGAGTTATCCCATAACTTATAGGGCGGTATAATAACTTTTTGAGTTATCCCATAACTCACCAAAAAGCAACACCCTTAACGCCGCGTTAAGGAGTTAGCTTGGTGCGTTAACTCAACTTTAACTTTTTTTTTTTTGGGGGGGGGGGGGGGGGGGGGGGGGGGGGGGGGGGGGGGGGTTATGGTAACTTGGTGCGTTAAGCTATAAGTCACCTTGGTGAGTTACCTTACCGTATGCTCGTGAGCACTCGGTAAGGTGACGGTGAGTTATCACATAACTCAGCGCCACATCAGCTTTAACCTTTTCACCTTTAAAAAAAAAAAAAAAAACGGTATCATAACTCACAAAAAAAAAACTGAGTTATCCCATAACTCGGGGGGCAGTATAATAACTTACCTGAGTTATGCCATAACTCACCCCCTTAACGCTGCCTTAAGCTTATGACTCGGCACGTTAACGTGCAAATAACTCACCCCTTCAGTACAATAACTCACCCCTTGACTCACCTGAGTTATGCCACAACTCACCCTTCAAAGGCACCTTACCGCATGCTCTTAATACCATAAACTTACAAAAGTTTACAGCCACATAGAATAATTATAGTTATGGAGAGGCTTTTGTTAAATTAATTTATCTTATTAAACACTGATGTATTCTTGCTAACCTGCTTTATGTCTAGATGTTACATTATTTTTTTCGGTTAATGACATCTAATAACAACGACCGTCCTCAAATATTCACATATCAGTTATGAACCCAATAAAATACCACAATGACCATCAAACTTTGTTTGTTTTGTGTTGATATCAACAAAAACCCTTTTTTTACCTCCAAAATCCACTTTAGTGACAAATATATATGCCACGTCATAAATTTGTACTGTTATGATCCATGTCAGATTGAGTTCATGTCTGATAAGTGAACATCTGACAAAGTTTAATGGGTATTTTGAAATATTTGATAAAGTTTGATGGGTATTTTGTGTAACACCCCCAATTCATGATGCAGCGGAATTCAACTTGGGTGTTACTCGACGGCACAACAGTCATAATAATAGAAAACGATCTCTAAACGAATCGTAATAAAAAGAGTTGTCATTCATATTATTCAAATATATCAAAGTTTACATAGTGAGGTCCCAAAATGTTGCATTGTTTCAAAACACATCAATATAAAGTCTATGATGTTTTTATAGAATGACATAATTGTTTATAGCCTTCTTCCTTCGGTACGTGCCCTTCCCGCTCCATTCTTGATTATCATGGACCTGAAATACATGCTTAAGAGGTCAACACAAAGGTTGAGTGAAATTCATAGAGTTTGTTTAACGGTTGAACACAATATGTTGGTAGTAATGAGTTAATTAGACTCATACTCATGTTAGAAAACAAAACAGTTATTATTATGTACTAAGCTCATGCAACCAATACGTTAACGGGTACCTAGGATATAGTGCATTCATTTGAACTAACTGCTCAAACAAATGGGATTCGTCAATCCCAATAGGCCTATTCACAATACTCGCGCTCACTAATACTAGTGATTAAATGGTTCATGATGGGGCCTAGGATTGGCAAGGTAGGTACTTAGTAATAATAAAACAATCAGGCAGCATACAGTTTCAAAGCATTGTGTTCGGTTTAAAAGTAGCATGTATTTCCCCCAAGGATTTGTAAAACATTAAAGTAATGTAAGCGGGGCTATGAACTCACCTCAAGTATGATAGCAAATAATGAAGGTGATGATCGGATCGTGTAGGTTTCTACGAGCAACCTAGAATAGAATGTTGCGACTTAGGATTTGTGTAAAGAATATAACGGAGTGCCTATATATATGTCTTGCATTTATTCCATGATGATGTATGATGTATATTTGTAAGTCTTTGTAAGAAAGATTTATGAACATGTATGTTTTGGTATATCGTTTACTACCGTTCGGGCTAACATATTTCAGAAGTCATGTTAGTAAGCGTTCGAGGAGCCAGGACACTTTAACTCGTAAATCCACAACTCATCTCGACGGCTTACATAATGAACTCCTCACATGAAGCTCCCTACTATTGTAGTAGTTGATAAAGTATATAGATATAAGTTTTGATCCGAAAAAGTTACATGTCCGATATTTGTATAAACTTAGGAAAGTTTATAGTACATGAAGATTGTTATTAGGGGTAGTTTTATAAGTCTTGTGTGACCATTTGTCTTGGTAAAATCTCATGGTTTCCTTTTAGGTGAAGTAGATACAAATTACTTGTTCCATAAATCGCCAATTTCATTGTTTCATGTTTACGCCTTTGTAAGTTGGTTTGGTCATTTCGTCATGGCCTAGCCATGACCTTTGGTCCTTGTTCCATGGTCATGAGACACTACCTTGGTTCTAGCCATGGTGGTGGTCTTGGTTATAGGTCATAATACCTTTTATTCCTTTGAAAGTATGATAATAACTTAGTAACTTAAAATATGTAAATAGCTGTTAAGAAAACTGAGAAATATCTCACTCAGAAGGCGTTTTCAAGGCTTGAGCCTCTTTGTTCCTGAATGAAAACATGATTCCGGACAACTTTCGTGTTTTAACTTTTTCATGAATCGGACCAGAAAGACCTCTTTTTGCGTGTTTTAGGTTCTGTCACAGAAATCACAGAAACATTTAGGCAGATTTGCCGGAAATCTTTGGTAACTTCAAATCGCCATAACTTTTGACTCGTTTACTCTTTTTAGGTGGTTCAAATTGCTATGGTTTTCTTGTTAAGTCCTCTACTGTAATATGTAATAATCCAATATAAAATTTTTACCATTTTGATCAGGTTATACCAAGATATTCACTAGTTTGCTTGTTTTAGTAACTTGTTTCAATAAGTCATTACAACAACATCTTTTACTCATCATGTTTCATCATGGACATAATTACAACACATAATATAGCAAGAATAACATATAAATGAGATGAACATGATAAATAAACAAGAAGCATGTTAGGTTTAGGCTTACAACTTTAGGCTTTCTAATTAAAGAAAGGAGTAACTAGTAAGGAAATGGACTTTGATAGACAAGCTTCAACCCCTTTTACTTCAAGCAACCTTTCTACTCTTAGTATTCTTGAAAGATAGATGATAAAGGTTGAGGTGTATTGAGTAGATTTAAACTCAAGAGAAAACACCAAGTATGTTAGGGTTTGGAAGATTTTTGGTAAGAAATAAGCTATCTAGGGTTTCTATACTTGAACTTCACTTGAACCTTGCAACAAATTAGAAGAGATAAGCTAAGTGTGAGATGATTTAGGTGTGTTGGGATGGCCGGCCATATGGAGAGGGGAGGGGGTATATATATGACTTTGAGGAGGTTAGTTTTCAAGAGATATTTTGCCAAAAAGAACACATGTATGCATCCTAGATCACAAGGCACAAGATCAAGCCACCAAGGGTGTGACTCCCCCCCCTAGAGGCGGTTCCAAAACAGATAAGGAGGGGAGGTGGCTTGGCTTGGTATTATCCTTGGTTATTAGATGCATTTTGACTCCGGGAAATGCCAACCGTAAATGATTAGGCCTCAAAACGTAAAACCGGGTGTCGTAAAATTATGAAACTTTAAAGTATTGTTAGAAATGTTCATAAGTCCCATAATAAAATATAAAATGGGTGATAAGTTCCATTTGGGTGGTAAAACCTGCTAAAAGCTGGAAACACGGGTCTAAAACGCGTAATACGTAAAATGTACGAATATTGCGTAAAACTGAGAAAAGTAAAATGTTACTTTTCTAATATGCTAAAAATGATTTAAAATGATTTATAATGTCTAGACTGGGCTCAGTCTGGTGTCGGTTGGTCTTAAATGTCTTTTAGACATCAAACCGGAAGCCTAAAAATCACGCGATGACTTATAAAATCAAAGAATGATTTTTAGTCAATGGAGGGGGGAAAAATATGTTGACTTATTTAAATAAGTTGAAAGCTCAAATCATCTTAGAAATGCGGTGCAGGTAAAGGCTAGGGTTACGGCTGAGTAAAAACGCGTAAAACTGAAAATTCCAGTTTTTCACGGCCGAAGTTTATTTGGGCCATGATTTTTCTCAGTCATGATTTATTCTCAAATAAATCATAAGTGTGTTAGACATTTTTCTGATGTGGGGTCACCTGACGGGATCAAATTTCGTTGTGCGTAGAATTTCTGATTGACGTTTTGCCCTAAAACAGGTAATTCTGTGTAATCCCTTAATAACTTTCACGAAAATGATCTGACGAATGTCAAACATTTAATTTGCCATGGAAATGATTTATCACTCGAGAATATGAAATAAAAATCAACTTTCGGGAAAATTTCAGAAAGAAATGAATAGTAACATGAATAGTAAAATTTTCCGAAAATAGAAATTAACCTGAATTTGCGAATTGTTACAGTCTCCACCCCATATGAGAGCTCCGTCCCGGAGATCAATTTACGTTGGAGGTAGAAGCTTCGTTGGTAAAAAGGTGTGGGTATTTCTTTCGTATCTGGTCCTCTCGTTCCCATGTGTATTCAGGACCACGTCGTGAGTTCCAACGAACTTTGATAATTGGTATACGGCTTTGTTTGAGTTGTTTGACCTCTTGGTCCATGATTTCTACGGGTTCCTCAACAAATTGAAGATCGTCATTGAGTTGAATTTCATCGAGTGGAATCACAAGTGATTCATCCGATAGACATTTCTTTAGGTTAGATACATGGAAAGTGGGGTGTACACTACTGAGTTCTGATGGAAGCTCAAGTCTGTACGCCACAGGGCCAACCCTGGCTAGGATTTTGAATGGTCCGATGTATCTTGGGTTTAGTTTTCCTCGTTTACCGAATCGTATCAAGCCCTTCCAAGGCGATACTTTTAACATAACCCTATCTCCGACTTGGAATTCTAGGGGTCTGCGTCGTGTGTCGGCATAACTTTTCTGTCGATCTCTTGCGGCTTGTAACCGATTTTTAATTTGTACAATCTTATCCGTTGTTTCACGGATGAGTTCTGGTCCAGTGAGTTGAACTTCTCCCACTTCAGCCCAACAAGCAGGTGAACGACACTTTCGACCATAAAGTGCTTCGAATGGAGCTGCTTGAATACTTGTATGATAGCTGTTGTTGTAGGAAAATTCGACTAATGGTAGATGAGTATCCCATCCTTTTCCAAAGTCTATTATACAAGCTCGAAGCATGTCTTCAAGTGTTTGAATAGTTCGTTCACTCTGACCATCGGTCTGAGGGTGGTACGCTGTACTCATGTCTAGATTTGTTCCAAAGGCGCCTTGGAGTGACTGCCAGAAATTGGAAGTAAATCTACCATCTCTGTCGGATATGATGGATATCGGTGCACCATGTCTTGAGACTATTTCTTTGACGTACAGTCGGGTTAGTTGTTCCATTTTGTAAGTCTCTTTGATTGGTATAAAGTGTGCGGATTTTGTAAGGCGATCAACTATGACCCAAATGGAGTCATAACCGCTTGATGTTTTTGGGAGCTTGGTAATGAAGTCCATAGTAATTCTTTCCCATTTCCAGGTAGGAATTTCTGGTTGTTGCAATGGACCGGATGGTTTTTGGTGTTCGGCTTTTACCTTGGAGCAAGTAAGACACTTGCTAACATAAGTTGCAATGTCGGCTTTCATGTTCGGCCACCAATAGAGTAACTTAAGATCATGGTACATTTTATCAGATCCTGGATGTATGGAGTATTTAGACTTATGTGATTCATGCATGATCAAGTCTCGTAGGCCACCAAAAAGTGGTAACCAACTTCGACCTTGGAAGCATAGAGTTCCATCGGAACGGGTTTCGAATTTCTTTTGTATCATGCCATCCAACCTCTCCTTTTGGATGTCTTCTTGTTTCACCGCCTCAGCTTGAGCGTGAAGTATTTGGGTAGGAAAGTTGGAATTTATGGTTAAAACTAAGGCTCAGACTCGTAATGGTTTAACCCGTTCCTTTCGGCTTAGTGCGTCGGCTACTACGTTTGCTTTTCCTGGGTGATAACGAATGTCGCAGTCATAATCACTAAGTAATTCCAACCAACGACGTTGTCGCATGTTTAGTTCTTTTTGGTCCAAAATGTGTTGTAGACTTTTATGATCGGTGTACACAGTACATCTAGTACCGTATAGATAGTGTCTCCAGATTTTTAGTGCAAAGACCACAGCTCCTAACTCTAAGTCATGAGTAGTGTAATTTTCCTCATGAACCTTGAGTTGTCTTGATGCATAAGCCATGACCTTATCGCGTTGCATCAACACGGCACCTAACCCTTGGTGCGATGCATCACAATAGACTACAAAATCTTCGATCCCATCGGGCAATGCTAGGATAGGAGCACTACAAAGTTTCTGTTTGAGGGTTTGGAAAGCATTTTCTTCGTTTTCATCCCACACGTATTTCTTGTCTTTCTGAGTTAGCTTAGTCAAAGACTTTGCTATTGAGGAAAATCCTTCAATAAACCTTCGGTAATACCCGGCTAAACCCAGAAATTGCCGAATTTCTGTAGGTGTGGTAGGTGTTGGCCAGTTTTTGATAGCTTCAATTTTAGCGGGATCGACATGTAAACCGGTCTTGTCAATCACATGCCCAAGGAATTGTACGGATTGAATCCAAAATTCGCATTTGGAAAACTTCGCATACAATTTCTCTTCCTTGAGTAGTCCTAAAATTGTTCTAAGATGTTCTTTGTGTTCTACTTCGTTTTTGGAATAAATGAGAATGTCGTCTATGAATACGATCACGAATTTGTCCAAATCTGGTTTACATACCCGATTCATGAGATCCATGAATACTGCCGGTGCATTTGTTAACCCAAATGGCATCACTTGGAATTCGTGGTGACCATACCGTGTCCTAAAGGCTGTTTTTGGAATGTCTTCATCACGAACTCTAACTTGGTGGTAACCTGAACGTAGGTCGATTTTTGAGTAATAGGTTGAACCTTGTAATTGATCGAATAAATCATCAATTCTTGGTAGTGGGTATCGGTTCTTTATGGTTAATTTGTTTAGTTCACGATAGTCAATACACATGCGTAATGACCCGTCTTTCTTTTTCACGAATAAAACTGGAGCTCCCCAAGGTGAGGAACTGGGTCGAATAAATCCCTTGTCCGCAAGTTCTTGTAATTGATTTGATAGCTCTTGCATCTCTGAAGGTGCTAGCCGGTATGGTGCGCGGGCAACTGGCGCCGCTCCTGGTATTAAATCAATTCTGAACTCTATTTGACGATTTGGTGGTAGTCCGGGTAAGTCTTCTGGAAAGACTTCAGGAAACTCACGGGCAATAGGAACATCTTCGAGACGTTTTTCATCGGTTTTCTTTTCTGTTACGTGGGCTAAGAAAGCATAACATCCCTTCTCAATGTACTTCATGGTTTTGATACATGAGATGATGTTTATTCGGGTTCCACTTTGATCACCACGAATGATCAAAGTTTCATTGTCACATGGAATGTGCACAACTCTTTCACCACAAATTATGTTAGCTTGATGTTTAGACAACCAATCCATGCCAATAACAACATCGAAACTTCCGAGTTCGATTGGCATAAGATTGATGTTAAAGGGGTGGTCTAAGAGATTAAGGGTACAGTTTGGGATTACGGTATTGGTATTTACTAAGTCACCGGTAGCTAGCTCAACATTATAACTAGTGGTTAAAGTAATTGATGGAATATCAAGTAAAGGCGCAATTCTAGTAGATATAAAGCTCATATCAGCACCAGAATCAAATAATACTTTAACAGGAATATTATTGAGTAAGAACGTACCGGTAACCACGTTCGGGTCCTGGTGTGGTTCTTCTTTTCCCATGACGTAGGCCCTACCACGAGCACCTCCGCCTTGGGGTCCTTGGTTCTGAGGACAGTTGTTCTTGTAGTGTCCCCTTTCACCACACCCGAAACATGTGACTATGGGCTGTGTGTTAGCCCCAGTAGCTATACCCTTGCCTCTACAATCTTTGGCAAGATGTCCGGGCTTTTGGCACTTGTGGCATTTGGCCGGGCAAGGACCTTCGTGATGGTAATTGCACTTGGTACATTGTGGTTGATTACCCACGTACCTACCACCAGCTGGAGCAGCAACATAAGCTGTCGCGGCTTCCTATCTCTTGTTCTGTTGATTGTGGTGGTTGTTGTTTCGGGTTTGGTTGTTGTTGTTGTTGTTGTTGTGGTTATTCCCACGGTTACCATCATATGGTCGTTTGTTGTTGTTGTTCTTGTTGTTGTTGTTACGGTAGTTGGAATTGTTGGGATTGTTGGCATTGCTGTTGTTGGTGTTGTTGGTGTTGAGGTTGGTTTGCTTGCGGGTTTCCGACATACGTACCACTTGATCCATGAGACTACGGGACATCCGCATAGCCTCATCAAGTTCTTTGGGATTTGCCGAAGTTACATTTCCCTGTATGCTTGAGGGAAGACCCCAAATATACCTTTCCAACAATTTTTCCTTTGGGGAAACCATTGCTGGACAAAGTATCCTCAGTTCCTGGAATCTACGGTTGTAGGTCATGATATCATGTCCCTTAACCGTAAGATCCCAGAACTCAACTTCCAACTTTTGTATCTCACTGCGTGGACAGTATTCCTTGACCATCATTTGTTTCAAATTAGCCCAAGTAATTTTGTAGGCATTCTCAATGCCCATGGGTTGAGCAATTGAGTTCCACCAGGACAAGGCCTCATTCAACAGAGTACTTGTGGCATACTGGACTTTATCCCCTTCGATACATTTACTAACAATGAACACCGACTCCGCCTTTTCGAACCAACGGGTCAAACCCACAGCCCCTTCAGTACCCTTGAATTTTAGGGGTTCACATTTCAGGTAGGAAATGAACGAGCAACCCCTTGGTAATGTAGTAACATTGGTCACCGGAGGGGTAGGTCCTCCAAGGTTAAGACTGGCAATTCTTGCAGCTTCCGCAGCAATGGCGGCTTCATCAGCTGCTGCAGCATCAGCAGCTGCTGCAGCATCAGCAGCTGCTGCAGCATCAGCAGCTGCTGCAGCATCATCGGCTGCTGCAGCATCAGCAGCACCAGTAGCTGTGTCGGCTTCGGCAGCTGCTGCAGCTACGGCTGCTCTTTCCGCGATAAGTGCTGCATTGACACTATCCTTTACCAGTTTGCGGATGGCGGCTTGCGTCATCGTTGGTGGTGGGGTCTTTTTCTTTGGCGCCATGGTTCTATTGTTCAAAAGATACGTTGTAATTAGAGAGTTGTGAAATGAGCACAATTTGATAAGGATGATAGGATAATAATGTTTGAAACTTAAAAACATAACACATGATGGTATATAAAACAAGAGTTTTATTTATATAACGTTGATTACAAAATCGAACTTATTACAAGTTCATTCAAAACTTACTAACTGATACTTTCAGTTAGTAATTACAACGTTGTACAAAAGCTAACTAGTACTATAACACTAGTCTAACGACGGTTGGGAGGTTGTTGTTGTCCGGACGGATTATTAATTCCGCGTGTTGCTAACACATCGACACTTTCATTTGGACGGTATTCTTTGACATCCTTTCGGTATAGCCTTTGTTGTATGGAACTCATTTGAGTTTGCATTCCACACAAATCATTCCTAAGTTGATACCTATCAAAGTTTGCAACATCTAACCGGATTTCGGCGGTATTTAGGCGGTGAAGTAGTTTATGAATTTGAACCGCATCCTGTTCTTGGGCTTTCTCAACCAAAGTGAGTCTATCCTTGACGTTATCCAGGCCGGTTAGAGGATTTAAGACTACTTCCCCAACATGAGTCGAGTCATTCTTCACGTAGCTCATGTCAAGCTTAAACCAATATAGGTCGTCTCGAGCATTCATGGCATCCATTCTAGCAGAATTTACCTTGGACATACATTCGTGCATTTGAGTTGCCATACATTTAACTTTGAGTTGGGTTAGGTTGAGAGCTTGTTTCAAAGAGTAGATTTCGTATTGAGCTGAGTTTGCGAACATATGTGTAAATGTAGATGTTCCACCGGTTTGGTGAGTAGAATTCGGAACTTGAGCTGGAGTGGTACGGTTAGATTCGGATGAAATTGGTGAAACCGGAGGTGGAGATGTCAATGGTGATAGATGTGGCACTACTAATAGTTCCTCCGCTTCCTCAATGTCATCGATGCCTTCGATGTCAACATTCATTTCATGATCCTCTTCGTAATCATCGATGTTTATGTCCATATCCATTTCAGGATCTTCGTCCGAATCTACATCTAGATCCTCGTAAGGTTCTTCCTCGTCGTCGTAATCAATTGGTTCAAAATAAGGATCATCGGGTCCGGGAAGAATTGGTAAATACTCAGGCATAGCATGAAGATGATCGGGAGATGGAGGTGCGGACATGATGTCTACAATTAGTATTTCGATGTTAAAAATAATCAAATGTTTATGGAAAATGCTCAAACTAAGGAAATGTGCATATGACAATATACAAATATGTTCATGTAGCATAACATGTGTAATAAGTCCATAATCTTCTGGAGGATGGAAGGCACGAAGAGCGGAAGGCTATAAAAATGTTTTTGCTTGTTATTGTAGTTATAGTTTAGGTCTCACTTAGACCCGTTTCTCTATAACCATGGCTCTGGTACCAATCTGTAACACCCCCAATTCATGATGCAGCGGAATTCAACTTGGGTGTTACTCGACGGCACAACAGTCATAATAATAGAAAACGATCTCTAAACGAATCGTAATAAAAAGAGTTGTCATTCATATTATTCAAATATATCAAAGTTTACATAGTGAGGTCCCAAAATGTTGCATTGTTTCAAAACACATCAATATAAAGTCTATGATGTTTTTATAGAATGACATAATTGTTTATAGCCTTCTTCCTTCGGTACGTGCCCTTCCCGCTCCATTCTTGATTATCATGGACCTGAAATACATGCTTAAGAGGTCAACACAAAGGTTGAGTGAAATTCATAGAGTTTGTTTAACGGTTGAACACAATATGTTGGTAGTAATGAGTTAATTAGACTCATACTCATGTTAGAAAACAAAACAGTTATTATTATGTACTAAGCTCATGCAACCAATACGTTAACGGGTACCAATATCAATCGGTGGTTATGTTGCCCCGGTAAGTACTTTGCCGTCATACTTAATGTTTCAAATATAGTGCATTCATTTGAACTAACTGCTCAAACAAATGGGATTCGTCAATCCCAATAGGCCTATTCACAATACTCGCGCTCACTAATACTAGTGATTAAATGGTTCATGATGGGGCCTAGGATTGGCAAGGTAGGTACTTAGTAATAATAAAACAATCAGGCAGCATACAGTTTCAAAGCATTGTGTTCGGTTTAAAAGTAGCATGTATTTCCCCCAAGGATTTGTAAAACATTAAAGTAATGTAAGCGGGGCTATGAACTCACCTCAAGTATGATAGCAAATAATGAAGGTGATGATCGGATCGTGTAGGTTTCTACGAGCAACCTAGAATAGAATGTTGCGACTTAGGATTTGTGTAAAGAATATAACGGAGTGCCTATATATATGTCTTGCATTTATTCCATGATGATGTATGATGTATATTTGTAAGTCTTTGTAAGAAAGATTTATGAACATGTATGTTTTGGTATATCGTTTACTACCGTTCGGGCTAACATATTTCAGAAGTCATGTTAGTAAGCGTTCGAGGAGCCAGGACACTTTAACTCGTAAATCCACAACTCATCTCGACGGCTTACATAATGAACTCCTCACATGAAGCTCCCTACTATTGTAGTAGTTGATAAAGTATATAGATATAAGTTTTGATCCGAAAAAGTTACATGTCCGATATTTGTATAAACTTAGGAAAGTTTATAGTACATGAAGATTGTTATTAGGGGTAGTTTTATAAGTCTTGTGTGACCATTTGTCTTGGTAAAATCTCATGGTTTCCTTTTAGGTGAAGTAGATACAAATTACTTGTTCCATAAATCGCCAATTTCATTGTTTCATGTTTACGCCTTTGTAAGTTGGTTTGGTCATTTCGTCATGGCCTAGCCATGACCTTTGGTCCTTGTTCCATGGTCATGAGACACTACCTTGGTTCTAGCCATGGTGGTGGTCTTGGTTATAGGTCATAATACCTTTTATTCCTTTGAAAGTATGATAATAACTTAGTAACTTAAAATATGTAAATAGCTGTTAAGAAAACTGAGAAATATCTCACTCAGAAGGCGTTTTCAAGGCTTGAGCCTCTTTGTTCCTGAATGAAAACATGATTCCGGACAACTTTCGTGTTTTAACTTTTTCATGAATCGGACCAGAAAGGCCTCTTTTTGCGTGTTTTAGGTTCTGTCACAGAAATCACAGAAACATTTAGGCAGATTTGCCGGAAATCTTTGGTAACTTCAAATCGCCATAACTTTTGACTCGTTTACTCTTTTTAGGTGGTTCAAATTGCTATGGTTTTCTTGTTAAGTCCTCTACTGTAATATGTAATAATCCAATATAAAATTTTTACCATTTTGATCAGGTTATACCAAGATATTCACTAGTTTGCTTGTTTTAGTAACTTGTTTCAATAAGTCATTACAACAACATCTTTTACTCATCATGTTTCATCATGGACATAATTACAACACATAATATAGCAAGAATAACATATAAATGAGATGAACATGATAAATAAACAAGAAGCATGTTAGGTTTAGGCTTACAACTTTAGGCTTTCTAATTAAAGAAAGGAGTAACTAGTAAGGAAATGGACTTTGATAGACAAGCTTCAACCCCTTTTACTTCAAGCAACCTTTCTACTCTTAGTATTCTTGAAAGATAGATGATAAAGGTTGAGGTGTATTGAGTAGATTTAAACTCAAGAGAAAACACCAAGTATGTTAGGGTTTGGAAGATTTTTGGTAAGAAATAAGCTATCTAGGGTTTCTATACTTGAACTTCACTTGAACCTTGCAACAAATTAGAAGAGATAAGCTAAGTGTGAGATGATTTAGGTGTGTTGGGATGGCCGGCCATATGGAGAGGGGAGGGGGTATATATATGACTTTGAGGAGGTTAGTTTTCAAGAGATATTTTGCCAAAAAGAACACATGTATGCATCCTAGATCACAAGGCACAAGATCAAGCCACCAAGGGTGTGACTCCCCCCCCCCTAGAGGCGGTTCCAAAACAGATAAGGAGGGGAGGTGGCTTGGCTTGGTATTATCCTTGGTTATTAGATGCATTTTGACTCCGGGAAATGCCAACCGTAAATGATTAGGCCTCAAAACGTAAAACCGGGTGTCGTAAAATTATGAAACTTTAAAGTATTGTTAGAAATGTTCATAAGTCCCATAATAAAATATAAAATGGGTGATAAGTTCCATTTGGGTGGTAAAACCTGCTAAAAGCTGGAAACACGGGTCTAAAACGCGTAATACGTAAAATGTACGAATATTGCGTAAAACTGAGAAAAGTAAAATGTTACTTTTCTAATATGCTAAAAATGATTTAAAATGATTTATAATGTCTAGACTGGGCTCAGTCTGGTGTCGGTTGGTCTTAAATGTCTTTTAGACATCAAACCGGAAGCCTAAAAATCACGCGATGACTTATAAAATCAAAGAATGATTTTTAGTCAATGGAGGGGGGAAAAATATGTTGACTTATTTAAATAAGTTGAAAGCTCAAATCATCTTAGAAATGCGGTGCAGGTAAAGGCTAGGGTTACGGCTGAGTAAAAACGCGTAAAACTGAAAATTCCAGTTTTTCACGGCCGAAGTTTATTTGGGCCATGATTTTTCTCAGTCATGATTTATTCTCAAATAAATCATAAGTGTGTTAAACATTTTTCTGATGTGGGGTCACCTGACGGGATCAAATTTCGTTGTGCGTAGAATTTCTGATTGACGTTTTGCCCTAAAACAGGTAATTCTGTGTAATCCCTTAATAACTTTCACGAAAATGATCTGACGAATGTCAAACATTTAATTTGCCATGGAAATGATTTATCACTCGAGAATATGAAATAAAAATCAACTTTCGGGAAAATTTCAAATGAATAGTAACATGAATAGTAAAATTTTCCGAAAATAGAAATTAACCTGAATTTGCGAATTGTTACAGTTTGAAACAAGTAACTTCACGTAATTAACTTTAAAAAAAAAATCATTTATGCAATTTAACCGGTGTAGCCGGTTGCCAACCATGCCAAATAAGCAAAAGTATGATATCGAACTAAAATGGGAAAGTTTGATGGGTACTGTGGTATTTTATTCGGTTCATAACTGATATCTGAACATTTGAAAAAGTTTATTGCTATTAGATGCCACTAACCCTTATTTTGTTAATTAAAATCGAAACACTATTTGTTTATCGTTCATAAGCAAGCTCATAAGTCATGATAACGAATATATTATGACTTTTGAATACTCTTTTTGTAACAAGATGGATCAAAAGTCAAAAGTTAAATAAAGTCAAAGTAGAAAGTCAAACTCAAAAGGGCGGGAAAGTCACTTAGCTTTCCAAAACACCCTTTTATACCCGTTTCCACTTATCATTTTACTTCACTTTCGAAAAGGAGATGTTTGGTTTTTAAAGGGAATTATTATGGTAATAGGAATGGGAATAGGTTATGATATCCGCCATGCTTAGTGGGTTTAGAAAATACTTATATTTGTGGGTTTGATACCCACTTCTTAGTAATAAACACACTAACCAGACATTATTATTGAGAATGAAAGTTATTCTGATATTTCAAACCCTTAAACCAAACGCACCCTAATTAGTAAGAAATTTACAAGAGAAAGACTTTTGTAGAATGACATCATTATGTGGGTCTTACCTAAATAAAACTATTAAAAAGAGTATTGCTGATCAAATTCAATTTCTCTTATTTCTTAAAAATAGTTTTTTTTTTTTTTTTTTTTTTTTTTTTGATCATTATATGAACATAAGCCAATTTGAAGATACTGGAATCAGACTGAAGTTACGATATCTAATGCAAGTTGACAGATGTCGAAATTATCACTGGATTTCGAATTTGATAAGATATCAGCAAAGTCCATTCCAAGAAAAGTGAATTTATCAAATCCACATATCTAATTTACAATCAAAGTCAATATAATGGGTAACTGAAGTTTTGGTTACAACTAATAGTACTAAGTTTGAAATAACACCAATTCTTCTCGGAAATAATAAAAACGAAATTTTATTTTTGGTGATATGTCGTTGTATTTTAGACAAAAGTTTCATACTTTTGTTAATCAGTAGTAAAGTCAAATAGATAGCTTCATTTGATCTTCCATTTGATTGCATTCATTCACACGAACCAAATATATATTCCTTTTACTCAACTGGAACTCCCATTTTTATTGCATTCAGCCAAAGACTTCCTTTTTTTTTTTTTTTTTTATTTATTTATTTTTTTATTTTTTTATTTTTTTTTGTTCGTTGCATGTCTTATTGTAACTCATTTTCATTTTCAAAGTTTTAATTATTTGATATAATAATAACTAAACAATTCAACCAGTTATACTTTTCATGTCCCTACCCTCGGGTTTAGTGTGTCTACGTTTCACCTCCTGTGTACCTCGTTGAGACCGGATTCAGTAATGGTGTTATTGTTTGTGATTGAGATTGTTGACTATGTGATGTTTGTTATAGATCACTAAATCATTTTACCAGCCTCCCCACAAATACTTCTCTCTATCGCAGTCACAAAATGGATTTGTAACCAAGTTAGACAATCCATATCATTACCTCCATTTTTCTGTTATTACTTCCATTTTCCATTACAAGACAGTCAATATCATTACCTCCATTTTTCTCTCTATCGCAGTCACAAAATGGATTTGTAACCAAAATGAATTTGTAAACTTTTATTATCCGAAACACAAACATGAAACAACCCTTTTTCCTTTTACAAAACGAATCTACACCCTTTTATTTTCCTTTCACAAGATCCACAATCAACTGAAGACCTTTGCTTTATGAGTTCGAGACTGATGGTTATTGATTTGGAGATGGGATATTGTTGCATGTTTCGATTATTTTTTTTTAGTTTGCACTTTTTTTATTGAAGGCAAACAATTATAGTTGCTGGATTTTATTTATGTTTTAAAACATTAATTGGATTGTACATTGTGGTTGTGGTTAAGTAGTTGTAAATTTTGGTGAAGGGGTAAATTAAATTGTATATAAGTCTCAAAATTACACCAAGCTTATTTGGTGTACACTATGCTTATTTTGTTGTAAGTCTTAAAATTTTGTGTATTAAAGTGTTGTAAACCATGCTTAATTTCTTGTAAGTCTGAAAATTTTGGAGAGAGAGTTATCCCTCTATTATATGTAGTATAGATAACACAAAATCACCCATATGTTTGATTGTTTTATGCTACTTAGTCATTTAAAGGGGAAATAAAAATGAGTTTGCTATGTTTTATGAGTTCTTCTATTTTCTTCTACTTTTATGAGGGATTTTATTTATTTATTTATTTTTTATTTTTTTGAACTAACGTATAAGAATTCTATGCTTTCCCTTCTTAGTTTGTTACACATCAAGTTAATTTTAGAAATATAAATAAGTTATTAAATTTATGTTGATAATGGTAAAAACTAACAAGTAATAAAAACGAGTTTGCTATGTTTTCCGCATTGAAATGAATTTGAAATAAAAAAGGAATAATCAAAAACTTTGGAAATCAAGGAATCATCAACCAAATGCTATTTTTCATCACTTCTTTTGAATAATTGAATTTTGAAAAAATAAGACATTGCTTTGATTGAACTGAACTAAGATTGTTAGTCTTTTTTCTTTTGCAGTTTAGCCGAGTCATAGATTTTTTTACATAGCTGAAGTCACCGTAAACACTAAAAGAATTGCTACAATCAGATAATTTTCACACAATGAGATGGTGTGATGTGATATGATAAACTAAACTCAAATACATATAAGATTGACATGTAACTTAATACACGAAATTAGATAGTACTACGTATCTAAAACTGAGGGACTGAAAGTGAAACTAAAGTTGACTTAGGTGTTTTTTTTTTTTTTTTTTTTTTTTTTTTTTTTTTTTTTTTTTTTTGTAAAAGGATCCTGATTCAATAAAGTGTCTTTTTGATAGATGAGAAAATTTGTTTTTTTTTTTTTTTTTTCTTAATGAATGTCTTAAAATGACATTTTTACCTTTTCATCCAAATAAATACTACGTATTTAACTGCAACATGCCAACAACCCAAATTAAAGTTTTACATCAATTCCCAAATCCACCGATTGCAATTTTTAAAAGCCCCTTTATATGAAAACCTCATATCATAATCAACTTTGTTAAAGATTGCTCGATCTATTATACTTCACAAAGTTATCCAAATCTTATATCAACCAAGTTAAATCAAAACCAAATTCAAAAACCAAATCTTTGCATATTTTGGAAATTGACCAATATGAAATATATCAAATCAATAAACAAACAAATGCTATAGAGTCAACCAACTTGCCTTTACTCTTTTTTAAGCTCATTCGATCTTTTTCATTGCATTCATTCACAAACTTCCATCCATCCGTAAACTGTAAGTTAATTTCAATCACCCATTACTTATAACGAATAGTTATTGTTGTAGTTTTAAATTATCGTTGTTTTGCTATAATCTTTAGGGTCATTTGATTGAAGTAATCATTGTATATTTCAAATTTATAGTATATGAAGATAATAGCATATATAATCATTTGATCGAAAACCAACAATTTAAAGATGTTCTAAACATAGATGCAGCTAATTAAGCTATATCCTCAAGTTAATAAGCTCATAAGCCATTAAAATGAGCTTATAAAAAGTTTAATAAGCTCATCAAATAAGTTAAAACAAACACCTTTTAAACTAATTGGGAAACGACATGATTGAGTGATTCGAGTCTGTGAAAGACGTTTTTTTTATTAGGTTATGTAGCATAAGATCCATAGCATTGAATGGAACGAAAAATTAGATTTTGTAAATACTAATCGGGAAATGCCATTGTAGGAGAAATCACTAGTACATTCAGGACAATCAGCTACGACAAATTTTTGCCCGTCCTGACGACATGATGACGGGATGTTATCGTCCCGGCGACATAACGTCAACCTCATTTTGTCGAAAATGTCAAGTCGCTATTCACTGTCCTGACGACAAAGCCCGATGACAAAGTGGGACCCACAAGCTTTTTCAGTCAAACATTTTGTTGTTTCGACAAATAGATGCTGACTAAACGTCGACGACATCATACGAATAATTAAACGCTTATTTAATTAACCTTAATTACTTTGTAAATATACCGACGACACGACATCGGTGAATATTTAAACCGGTCAACAAGAGTCAACGAAAGTTAAGATGCGTCAACGGTTTTGATTTATGATACCGACGACATGACGTCAGTACCTTTTTATGCAGGTCAACAAAAGTTAACAATAGTCAATGAAAGTCAACGGGGTTCTCTTAAAATACCGACGACATGAAGTCGGTATAATAAAAATTATAAATTGATTATTGTTATAGTGCCGCTGACATGTCGTCGGTACCTTACTATAATGCAGCTGCACAATAGCCATTTCCAGATTTTTTCCGAAAAATTTTCTGGAAAAAATATACCAAAACCTGTAAGCAACCAAAACCTTTAACCACTCAATACTAACATGTACAACTTATGACGGCTAAAATACCTGCAAATAAACACACTCAAAATGCATTAAAACATTATAAAATCTACAAAACGGGTGTTATAATCTCTAAACCTAGCTGCCATATCCACAAATGTTGCAATATCCACAATGTTCAAGTCACCAAAAGGTTAAACTATACAATACTAAGATACGGGTGGCCAAAATATATTTTCAAAGATAAGTACAACACAAAATAACCCATATATACTTCTACCGCCCCTCGTCATCATCCATATCATCACTACCATCCTTATCATCACCAATCTCGTCTTCGTCACTCCCACTCCCGCCAGCAGAGCCATTGCCTCCCGCGCCACTGCCTTTTGCACCACACTCACTACCTGAGCCTACCTCACCTTGAGAAGGCATCTGACTAATATACTTGTGCCATTGTGGGTTGCTCAGGACAAAACCCATAAACTGAGCGAGCTGCGACTTCATTTCCTTAGCTTCTGCTGCAACTGCGTCACTCTTCTTCTTGGCCTCGGCAATCTTCTTTTCAGCTTCAGCAAGCTTCTCGTCCATCTGGGTCATACCTAAAATGAAATAATCAAAATTTAAAAACGGCCATTGCAATACATATCATGAGTCATAAGTAATTTATTAGTACTGTACATACCCAGAGGTGGAGGCGGGGTGTATAGTAACGGTGCCCTGCGTATGCCGGGTACCACCCTACCCTTGCCGGCTATATGACCCCAATGCTTGCCCTTTATAACTAGGGCAAGTATCTTTTCCTTTGTGTACGCTGCCCCTATAGGCGTATCCGCTTCCAGATCCTATAGCCGAACCATTTCTTCCTATTTAGTTGAAAAAAAAAATGAGAAAATTAATATATTAGTCGGGTTACTAGATTATGTTTCAATAAAGCATTAAAGTGTGTGTTTGAAAAAAAAACAATACTTACATATTGAAGATGGGCCTCATCCTGCAGCCATACATCATCCTTGCAGTGCGTGTCTAGGAAGCTCTTCAGGAGGGACGGGTACATTCGGTTCTCACTGTTCTCGAACTATATATACACATGCATATATATTTTAATTACACTTAAATACTTTTATAAAATTAAAATATATAATTAAAATTAATTAATTTTATAAAATTAAAATTTTTTATTTAGTATAAATACTTTTAATTAATATATAATTAAAATTAAATAATTTTATAAAATTAAAATACTTTTATAAAATAATCAAAATGTGTCTTACGTAATCGTGTCGAAATGCGGTCAATGATTTGGATCCGTGGCTGCTGTAAACCTTGTTCTTCTTCTGGTTCTCGGCGCTCACACAAGCTCGCTTGAGGTTCGCCTCCTCCATGTAGAACTTGACATGCTTCTCCATACAGACTGCTCCATGTTCAGAGGAGGGTTTTCTCGTATCACATCCACAGCCCCAGGCCTACCCTTCCTAGTAAAGTGACCGCGCTTCATGTCATGCTTGTTGTCCGAGTAGTGCCTAGCCAAATATGCATTGATGTCAGCCTGAATGTTTTCCCAACGTGATTCGCGCATGTGGCGCTCCAAGTTAAACATACACTGCAATCAAATATAGTTAAAATTAATATAGGGATGTAAATAAATAAACAAATTTAAATAAATATACACAATTAAACAAATTTAAATAAATGTACACATTTAAATAATTAAATATAGAGATATAATTAAATAAACAAATTTAAATAAATAAACACTATAACAAAACACTATAAAAGGAAAATAAAATAACTGGCCCCGAGTCGGTGCATGATGTGCGCCTTCTTCTCAGCCTCAATCACGTGCCAGGAGGGATAGTACAATGGCATCTCCCTAATCAGCTCGCCAACGTAGTTACTAAACCAGTTGGCGTTCTTGCCGACATGAACGTATGTCCGCTGATCACCATACTCGAACTCAATCGACTACGGGCCGTTAAGTTCCACGGCTCTCTTCAGGGCTACGTTCTTCGTAACTTGACGGACCGGCGGCCTACCGCCATCCCGACCTCCACCCCTGCCTCCCCCTTGCCCTACCTCCTCTTCGGGGTCGTCATGATCCTACAATTGAATTGAGTGAAAATGTCATAAAATAACAAGTAACAAAATTCAAATGATCAAGTTTAAGTTTCTTACCACCACGGAAACCGCTATCAATCTGACGTATAGGGGAAGGTGGTGGGTCACCAGCACCGTCACCACCGTTACCGCGCGCAACTGCTGCTACCATCTGGAAAAGTACAAGTTGAATAATGTATAGAAATTCATGAACAAATTAACATAAGCATGCACACATTTAAATACATACACATTCAAAATAAATACACATTTAAACAATCCATAATAATTTCATTCAAATAAGTGTCGTTTATAAGTTATAATTTGAGATCAATCTGCTAAATCATAATCACTATCATAAACAACATTAGTCGCAACTTCAACTTCATCATCAGAATTGTTTGCGACTTCATTATCAGAAGCTGATAAATCACAAGGATCGTCGTCTTCATCATCATTAAAATCATCATCGTCATCAATAGGAATGATTGGTGGTGGTGCCTCAACTAACGTTTATTGACCATAGATATTTAAGGTTTCAAATTCCAAATCATTCAAATTAGCAAACAGTTGGAGATCAGATGAGTTGTTGCCATGTATCACATCATCATTGTCTTCTACCACGATGACATCTCAGGTTGTGTTGTGATTCACATCTTAGATGACCTTCCAATGGAGTGGTCGTCTGGCAGAATCTTCAAGGTAGAAGACTTATTTTGCTTGTGTTGCGAGAATATAAGGTTGATCTTCAAACGCATAGCTACATGCCTAAATTTGTGTCATGTTGTTTCTAGTGGTAAAACGTTGGACTCTACCTCTTTTGTTGCATTTTTTGAACCACTTAACTTGAAACTACACAACTTTGAACTGGGTATACGCAAACTCCAGAATTTCTTCCAGCTGGCCATAATACATTTCTCCTTTCTTTTCACCAAGTGAACAAATTATGCTATTCTAAGTTGTACGTTTTATATCGCGGCTGTGTACGACAAAGACTACACAAGAGTTGACTAAGATTGGGGTCGGTGACGGTCACAAGCCAAAGCGAATAAGTCGGGAGTACAACTTCGGTCATTGGCTATGTAAAGTTTACGGATCTATGAAAAAAGATAAGAATAGATAGAGATGAGTAATAGTCATTATTTATACAAGGAAATACATAGAATAAGTTTTCCTTCGTCTCAAACCATGTCGCTATCAGGAAAATCCCTGAAAATGTTCATGATATTAGAATTAATCGAAAATATAATTTGGGAAAAAGAAATTTCAAAATAAAAACGCGTACCTCTCGAACACGTTCAGGTACATGTCAATCTCAGGACTGTTGTGAAGTACATACCATATCACTTTCTTCATTTCTTGGAGACTTAACCGAATCAATGTCTCTTTACCAGACTTAGTAAATAGTGATGGGAACACCTGGAAATCACTTGTTAGGCGAGGACAGTCCTGAGATGCAGCGGGATGATTAAATTTCATCCCAACACTACGAAAATAATGAGAACAAAAAGTTAATGCTTCGTCTGCAACATAACCCTTCGCTATTGAACCTTCCGGCTTAGCTTTATTTTGTAAATAGTTTTTTAGCTTCTTCATGTATCTTTCAAATGGATACATCCACCAGAATGAAACAGGCCTACCTTAAAGAGCCTCTTCAGGTAAATGCATAACCAAGTGAATCATAATGTAAAAGAAAAGCAAGAGGATATGTTTGCTCAAGAGTGCACAAAATATTGATCAACTGGTCTTTAGCTTTCACCATGTCATTCACTATCAAAGTTCGGGCGCAAATTTGCTTAAAGAATAAACAAAGCTCAATTAATGGTTTATAAGTCTGTGCATCCAAGTATTGCTGAAGTCCATAAGGAAGTAACCGTTGAATCATTATATGATAGTCATGAGACTTCATGCCCATTATATTCTTATCATCTTTGGTCACTTTTGACTTGAACTTGGATCCGAACCCATCTAGTAGTTTAATTGTTTTGATGTATTGATAGAACAATTTTCTTTTATCGGGTGTGAGGGAGTACTTAGCATGAGGCTTCAAGCACTTCCCGTTTTGTTTGTTTCCGAGCCACAACTCCTGTCGAATGCCCAAAGCTTGCAAATCTTGTCTTGTCTTAGCGGTGTCTTTAGATTTTTCATTCATTAACAAAGTGTTCAAGATACTCTCCAACACATTTTTTTCAATATGCATGACATCTAAATTGTGTGGTTGAGAAAGAAAAGACCAATATTCAAGCTCATAGATAATAGACCGTTTAGTCTAGTTCAGTTCGACTGTATGATTACATTTAATCTTCCCACCCCATAATCTGGATGTTTCCCCGCCACACGTGTGGGCAATGTCGCAAGTTGAGTCAAGATATCAGCCCTAGCCATGGTATCTTTTCTATAAGGATCTCTATCATCGGTTTCACCATTGAATGTCTTATAATCCCTCCTCCATTTATGGTTTTTTTAAGAATCTTCTATGACCAACATAAGCTGTTTTACTTATCACACGCTTAGCCGGAGTGCCTACTTTGCATTTAGGGCATGCGTAGTAACCTTGTCCACTCCAACCAGACAAACTACTTTGAGCAGGAAAATCATTGATGGTCCATAAAAGCATCGCTCTCATGTGGAATTATTTGCCTGTAACAACGTCCATAGTCAAGACACCTGGTTTTTTCCATAATTCCTAAAGGTTATCAATCAAAGGCTTTAAGTAAACATCAATGTCCTTTGCCGGTGATTTAGGGCCAGGAATCAACAATGTCAGCATCAAAGAAGTCTCTTTCATGCATAACCACGGAGGCAAGTTGTATGTTGTTAATATGACCGTCCACATGTTGTAACACTGACTATGGTTGCCGAACGGGTTGAAACCATCATCAACCAACCCTAATCGAACGTTTCTTGGTTCTGAAGCGAAATCCGAATATTTGTTGTCAAACTTCTTCCATGGTTTACCATAAACCGGGTGTTGTATCTTTCCGTTTTCCGTAGACTTTCCAGTATGCAGTGAGAATAGACTTGTACAATCGTTGTAGTGTAGAAATGATAGAAAAGTAACGCAACACCTTGTTAGGAACTTTCTTCCTTGTTGTGTTCTTGTCTTTCCATCTCCTCATTTTATAGACCGGACAACACTCCAAATCTTTGGCATCATCCCCCCGATATAAAAAGCAATCATTTTCACAAGTATGTATCGACTCGTACCCTAACCCGATCTTTTTAAATGTATTTTTTATAGCATAGTATGACGGTGGAAGATTGTAACCTAACCTGGGCGGAAATACCTCCTTGAGAAATTTTAGTGTATTGTTAAATGAAGTATCACTCCATTACCGCTAACCTTGAGATGCGTAAACTTTTCCATAAATCCAAGGTAGTCATAAAGTCACAACCTCCCAGAGCATGGTTGGAACTGGCAAGTAACTCTTCAAACTCATTACATACAGGAGGTGTTGTTGTTTGAGTCGGCTCGTCACTTGTCTCACCAATATTTCCTTGAGTTGGCTCATTTTGTTCATTATTTGGAGGAATATCAAGAATATCATTAAGGGATGCACCCCATGTCAATCATCTCACGTTGTGTTGTCTTATGTACTAACAGCGAAGGATCCAGTTCATCGAGATTGCGCCATTATGTATAAGTTGGGTCCCACCCATGTTGGCCTATGTGGTTTTTAAGATCATCGAGAGATACCCATGGAACATTATGACAAATACGATATAGACATTTTATATTTCTGTAACTATCCAATAATGGCTTGCAATGATCGAGGAATGCGGCAAGACCATCAAGAAATTGTTTTGAAAAACGACTCTCTAAACGGGTCCAACTCTTATCAAGTATCATAACTGCATTTTTATGATGCAACCAGTTATTATATGCACTTAATTATTACACATTCAAAGGATTTGACACATAAACACATATAACCGTGGAATTATTACGAGTTGTTTTGTTCACTTAGTGCAACTATGGAATGCAACACTAACCCACTCTTCGAATGATTCGTCTCATATGAATGTGTATAACTGATTTACTATTTGAGAAAATTTCGGCAACATTTCCCCTCAACTCCCTAAATATGTGCATTAAAGACATATTCGTAGGAGTAAAGGAGAAACACTGTCGAAACATCTCAAATAGTAAATCAGTTATACGCATCCATATCCTAAATGAGACAAAACATTCAAAAAGCAGTCTCAAACAGGGGACTTTCCGAAATTAATTTCTAATAAATTAATTCCAGACGGGTTTTCTATAGGATGATTAACTTCGGGCGGGGACTTTCTGAAATTAATCACTAAAATCCTAAAACATTCACACAAGTCTAATAATCAAATGCCATTCAAATATTAACCAAACGCATACAAACCAAACACATATGCACAAAACGACTAATATCCTACACAAATTGACTAACATTCTAAAATCACATTCACAAATTAGCAAACCGCAATACATACTAACTAACCAAACCACTATATTCAGTTTCCACTTGAATTTCATATTCAAATTGGCAAACCACAATACATACTAACCAAACCGCAAAACATACTAACTAACCAAAACACAATTAGTTTTAACATTATAATCGTTGTCACTCACAATTAGCCTCGATAGTGTCAGATTTTATAGAAAATACAACCAACTCTCAAATGTCACAATCTACTGAATTAACTTGGCTACCTTTCAAATGTCACAATCTACCGAATTAACTTGCCTATCACTGACCTAGCATGCGATAACCTTAACCTACGTAGCTAGGGCTGCTTGAATTATACCTTTTCACTAGTACTTAATACCTAATCCGCAAACTATCAAATTATACTTAATCCGCAGAGCATAAAAATGAAAAAAAAACAATACGGATATGTAAACAACATACTGTCTCGGCTGTACGTCTCAGCTCTCGGCTCTCGCTCTTGGGTTGTGGTTTCTCGGGGCTATACGAGGTCTCGGGCTGCGGTCTCGGGCTCGGGCTATATAAAAAGAGAGCACGTTAATATATTGGTCGCTTAAAATTAAAGAGCTAAAACTGTTGACGGCGACATGTCGTCGGGATACGAAAAGTTTAAAATAAAAATAAAAAAGAGACCACATTACCTATATCTCGGCTATTTCAGCTCTCGGCTCTCGCTACTGTCTCGGCTGTTATATATATATATATATATATATATATATATATATATATATATATATATATATACACACACCAAAAGTTTTGTTTTAGTTTTGATGGGGCCGCTTTTTAGTTTTCGCCCGGGGCCTTCAAATTCATTTGCCGGCCCTGCCTGTGGGTCTAAGAATCTTACTTTTTTGTGTTGTTTACATTATCTTAATCATCGATTATTGGTATTAATTATTATTGATAATGGCTACTCTTTCTGGTGATCTTTACTAGCTTGTGAACGCAGCTCGATCTCATTATTGAAAATGGCTACAATGTCCGTTCCTCATCGGTGGAAATATGATGTTTTTGTTAGTTTTAGAGGTGAAGATATCCGTAAAAGTTTCATGGATCATCTATTCAATGATTTCAACCAAAAAGGAATTTATGCTTTTAGAGATGATACCAAATTACCTAAAGGAGAAGAGATATCTCCTCATCTCTACAAGGCCATTGAAGAATCGAGATTTTTGATAGTTATCTTCTCCAAGAATTATGCTTCTTCAACATTGTGTCTGAGGGAACTTGTCAAAATACTTGAGTGCAAGAAGATTGAGAATCCAAAACATGAGGTTCGGATTATCTTTTATGATGCCAAGCCTGATGTTGTGAGAAAACAAAAAAGAAGTTATGCACAAGCATTCCGCAACCACAAAGTTTCAAATTGTACAGAGGTGGGTAAATGGAAAGAAGCTTTATCCATAGCGGCTAACTTATCTGGATGGGATCTCCAAGACATGACAAATGGGTAAATTTCTTGTTTCATGCAGTTATTTTTATGTTGGTTGTTTACTCACAAACATCTTTATTACTAAAAGATTAACACTAGTTTTTTTTTTCTTTTTTTTAATGGTTAACAGGTATGAGTACAAGTTCATTAATTGCATCTCCAAAGACATACTCAAAAAATTATGTGACGGGCCCTTGCATGTTGGCGAAAACGTTGTTGGCATAGATTTCCATTTTGACAGATTAGGCTTGTCACGCTTCGTTGGGTCACATAAGGTTAACATGATTGGAATATGTGGTATAAGTGGAATAGGAAAGACGACCCTTGCCAAAGCTATATATAACTTAGTGTATGCCCACTTTGAAGGAAGTTGCTTTTGTGAAGATGTCAAAGAAGTCGAAGAAAAACAAAGCCTAACTCAAGTTCAGATGCAAATGATTGGTAAGATTCTGAAAACAGATGATCTGAAGATATCAAGTGTTGGAGAAGGTTCTGTGGTAATAAAGCAAAGGATGGCATGTAAGCGGATCCTACTTGTTTTGGATGATGTGAATAACGTAGAGCAGTTAGAAGCACTAGCAGGTTCACGTGATTGGTTTCATCCTGGAAGTTTTATTATTTTCACTGGTAAAGACAAGCAATTGCTAAGGTCTCATAAAGTGGATGGAATTTATGATATGGGCACTTTAGATGATGATAAAGCTCTTGAGCTCTTTTGTTTATATGCATTTGGAAAAATGGAACCTTTAGAAGATTTCAAAGAGCTTGCTTCCCAAGTTTTGATACATTTGCAAGGTCACCCTTTGGCTCTCAAAGTTATTGGTCGGCTGTTGTATGATAAGTCTGTGTATGTTTGGAAAAGCGAGTTGGATAGACTCCAAACATATCCTAATTCAGATATCTTAAAAAAGCTTCGACCAAGTTTTGATAGCTTGGCATCTGATCAGAAAAGAACGTTTCTTGACATTGCATGTGTCTTCATTGGGGAAGATAAAGATTTTGCTGCAAGTGTATTAGACAGCAGTCATTGTGCTGCAAATGCTATTATTGAAGTTCTAGTTGATAAGTGCTTAATAACAGTATCTGCAAGTAATACATGTCTACAAATGCATGAATTGATTCAATGCATGGCAAGGGAAATTGTTCGTGAAGAATTTACAATGACTGGGAAACACAGAAGATTGTGTATATCATCTGCATCGAGTGAAAAGAAAGTAAGAAGTGGCATATTCTTCTTTACCTTCATATTAATATAAAAGTATACACAATTCCATATGTTACTCTTTATAATTTAAGTTACATGTTCTTGCTTTTCCAGGTGGCAATGACTGAAGCAATTGAAGTTCTAGTCCTTTTGTTAAGGGAATCTAGTCAAATGGTTCACATAGACGCTAATTCTTTTGCACTTATGAAAAATTTGCGGATCCTAAAAATTTATGCTGAGAAAGAGTTTGATCCGAAAGTGGAATTGAAGGGCTACAATGTGAAGTACTCAGGAAGTTTGGATCTTTTGTCCAATGAGCTAAGCTTATTTTGTTGGCATGGATACCCTTTCAAATACTTACCTTCAGATTTCTATCCAGAAAACATTGTTGCCATCAATCTCTCTTACAGCCACATAAAACAACTTTGGACAACACCAAAGGTATTTACTTGTTCATGCACGTGTTTGTGTTTGACACCTAAAGATATAAGAACTAATATTTTTTCTATTGATATCAGTGTTTAAGAAGGTTGAAAGTAATGAAGCTAAGGTACTGTTGTAACCTAACAACGACCCCAGACTTCTCAGAGATTACAAATCTCGAAGAGCTAGATCTTGAAGGTTGTGTGAATTTGGTTAGTGTTCATCCCTCAATTGGAATGCTCAAGAGGCTTGTTGTGTTAAATATAGCGGGGTGCCTAAAAGTTGACCAACATCCTTCTTTTGTATCCTCTCTAATAAACCTTAAATCATTGTCATTCGGTGGCCAAGGGAGGATTCAACCTAGATGGTGGACTTCAATCACTGCTCCTTTTGGTTTACTAAGTAAACAACAACATCCCCAAAGATCAGTATGGTCTTCTTTGGTAGGTTTACATATGTTAAAGTCTTTGAATTTGAGCTACTGCAATTTGGAACAAGTGCCGTTGAGTATTGGAGGCTTATCATGTCTAAAGAATCTACACTTGTCAGGGAACAATTTTACTAGCTTGCCTGGAAGTTTGAGTCAACTATCTAGTCTTGGATGGCTTCAAGTTGATGGTTGCAAAAAGCTGGAAGTGTTGCCTGAACTTCCACCTAGCTTATGGAGAATTGATGCATCTCATTGCACCTCCTTATGTTCAATTAAGGGATCAAACCCAATCATGAGCAAAAGGAACACTTATTTCAACAACTGTCCAAAATTGTTTAAGAATCTTGCCATTGATAGCCAGGTGTCGACATCGGAGACTCGATGTCTCGACTCATCTGTAACTTCTCAAGGCTCTAAAAACCAATTTTCTTCTTTCCTTCATTATGCGGGTATCCAAAATAACAGATGTGGATTGTTCCCTTTGCCAGGAAGTTCTTTTGATGATATGGATATAATGTATGATGGAAATAGCATTCCAAATTGGTTTACAAATAAAAGTATGGGAAATCATGTAAAGGTCGAATCTAACATTGGAGCTTCAGTAAGTTAAGAGGATATGGAATTTGTGTTGTTTTCAAGAGAAAAAAACCTTCCACCACATCTTTTGGATATGATGTGCACAACTTTGATGGAGCTTATTTGGGAAGCGGCGATCCATACTACTATGAAGAATATTTTGAGGATAAGCCAATAAGAATCGATGAGTCAGATATGATATGGTTGCATTATACAACGGAAATACAGAGGTGGAAGGGAGCAAAGAATTTTGTAACATTTTGTTTTGATGATAGTGAAGATATTGAAGTGAAGGAGATGGGTGTAAAAGTTGTTTGTGATGAAGGTTTAGATCAAGAAGCAGACTTGAGTATGTTCCAAGACCTCCTAACTCTATCAGAGCATGGTGGGGCCAAGTGCTGGTTTGGGGAGTATGGACATATCTACTGGTCATGGTAGTCCGATAAAAAGAGAGAACCATGTCTTTTATAATCATTTATATGTCCCTTGTAGATTTTGTAATTTTGATTTGGTCTTATTGTTAGCCACACTAATCTTTGATAAATCCATGTCTTTTATTTAGATAAATAGCTTTCATTTAGGAGACACTCACCATGCGTTTGATATGCATGACTATAAATCATTTACTATTTACTCTACACCCTGTATGTAGATTTTTTTTGGATTTTATGACGGATTAAGAATTGATGTTGTGTTTTGAAGTTGCGATGTGTACAGTAAGACAATAAACCTTGCTGCAGTTTATGTCTTTGTAAAATAATATCATAGCAATTAGTTGACAGGTATCATGTTAAAGCAATGCTAGCCTGACCAACAATTGAGACAACAGTTCATTATTTGTTGGAAAAACTTGACATATATTCTTATTGCTGAAAACGCTCTTCTTTGATACCTACTCTCTGTGTCTCTCTTCGTTGCACGTATATCTAAATATCAGTTCATTGAGGTAGCTGCCCAAGCATGCTACATGTGTTTCGACCCATTTTGATATGGGTCAGATGTCAACCCGTTTCCCACAAATACATCTTTTGCCATTTAGATGATTACACATTCAAAAGAGGCACATAACCGATATTCACTTTGGTTCAAAAGATTACTCATCGCCAATATATATACTACCATAGTCAATATTAAACACTGCTTATGTTCCAAGATTATTCCCTTTCCTTTATCCTTGGTCTCCACCTTCTTTGTACCTTGGACAAACACCCAAACACATATACACCCAGCTTGTTAACTTCTAATCATTTCACCTGCAAATCACTCGTTCACTTCATTCAAAAGAAATGCCAACAAGGATATATGTAAATAGCTAGTCTCATATCAGCAAATGAACTTGTATGTTATCTACCTTTAAATAAGACATGTGAATGAACTTCGAGGTCTTCAATAAGGTTGTAAGTTTTCTAGGTCGTTTTCGTAATTGATTCTACTTGTGTTTAAAAGCAAATATGAACTTCTTCTGTACCATTTTATCAGTTAACTTGAAACAACTTTCTACCTAGTGACCCATTTTCTTGCACTAACAAGTTCAAGAAGCTGTAAACTTGGTTCTTTTAGTGAAAATAGGAAAAAATCTGTAGAGAACTCTTGAAATATATATACCTTATGCAAACTTTTGTGTTTACACTGGCGAATTGTAACAGATATTGTTATATTGAAGAAAATAATTTGAGAAATGAAGAGGGTTTCTTTACACTTTATGGATTTATGAGAAGATCATAATAGAATCCAAGTTGAGATCGATAGCTATACTTATGAAACTATTATTTGCAATTTTGTATATCTGTTCGATCTCCACTTATTTATTCACATACATAGTTACAATCAAAGTACAAAGTTACAAATTTTGATTTGTGTACCAACTGCTAGCTACACATACTTCATACAAACCTTCTCGCTAAAGTCGTGCTACTAGCTATATATATTCACAAAATTTTGATGCTAAAGTAACTATTGCAAAAGAAAACATGTAATTGAACCTAACATAATAGTTACCAAACCAAGACATGCGCAATATACTAATCTCCGCCTGCTCCTTGACAAGCTCCAACCTTAATTTATTTGAAAAACAACAATTATTGAACTTTGAGATCATTCCTCTTCTTTTTCGAACATGATGATTGATGCCAACTCTAATCCACCAACAGAATTCTTTACATTGACCTTTCTCAGAAGAGTACCAAGGAGAATGTGTCAGATATGATGCTAACTAGAAAATAAACAAAAAGGTCTACTAACCAATAGACATAACTATTTCCTTAAAGTGTTAAACCTCATTCTGAGGGTCATCCCTCTAGGTATATGGGAAAAGTGGTCATCAAAGTAGCCTAAATGAGAATTGATTAACCAAAAAAATCGGGTTTATGACAAAATAGCCAGGAACCCTACTACATTCCTTGCTACTTTGTGAGGCTCAGATTTTTGCACTGAAAGAGCTTGCAAGAGTCCCATGTCAGGCCACTTTCACTATGTGAGTTCCATTTAATTTAGTTAACTAAATGAAGAGGTTTTATGCATTTAATTTACATTTAGGAAACTTCCAATCTGTTTTGACCCATTTGCCCTGTTTCCATTAAGCTGTTTTTATCATATAGCTGTTAGACACTTAGACGGTTATACATACCAGAGATAAGCATGAGTGCATGACCCAGATCAAAAATTCATAAGTAAAGGGGTTAAAATTGCCACCTTTAATGTTCTGATGTTGTGGCTTGTGTCATGAACAGAAAAAATGGGAGGAAAGAGGGACAAAACAACTAAACAAGCACGGAAGGATTCATACCTCATGCAATATGCTGATCAAGAATAACAATCTTGACATGCTTTTTCTTCCTTAGCTCATGTGGAACGGGCCAAACACCCTGGTCCCGATCGGTTCACCTTGCTTGTTGACAAGTACAACAGCATTATAATCAAACTTAACCTCACTCCATCACACCGGCCCTTCTGCATGGCAGCTCGAACAACCATGCCATACAAGACCTGTCCTTTCTTTACTTTTCCACCTAGTTGGGCTTCCTTCACTGATGCTACTATCGTGTCCCCTAATCAGGCTCCTTTCTTCCCCTTCAAAGCTTGTATGCACATAACTCGTTTTGCCCCTGAGTTGTCCACCACTTTCAAATTGGACTGCATTTGTATGAAAGTCCTTATTTGCTGTAAAAGACACAAATTAAGGAAATGTTTTACAATACATAAATTTAACAGATTTTATTTTTGTATAAAATATTACAATATAGGAGGTTTTATGCATTAAAAATACAATTGGGTGACTTTCAAACCATTTGACTAGTTACCTTTCAAGTTGAATCTTTTAATTTACCCATTCGGACAATTAGTGAAAAAAACAGAACCCAAATTGACCCATTCATGAACAAATGGGTCAAAACTACCACATCTAGATTACATAAAAAAGCAGACCTGGGTCAAGAAATTGCAGGGAGTCTCCTGTTGTGATTTTAGCATTCCGGACGAGAAACTGTTGAGGCGCCGCAAAAGTGAACGTCCAGCTAGTTTGATTTTGTTTCATGCATACAATATGACACAAATCAGATGATGAAAAACTTATTGCAACAGAGCAAAAAGAAACTATGAATGCAGTATCAAGCAACCAACCACTTAAAACAAAGACAAAGTTTATTCAAGTATGATCAGAAGGTTGCATCATAAAGACTAATCTATAAGTCTATAACTAATCAGAGACTTAAAAGGGATGCATCATGAACATCGGGTAACACAAATATAGTGTCGGACCTAACAAATGACAGAAACAACTACAAGATGCAGGAAAATGAGTAAAAGATGCAACTTTTGGTTGCGAAGCTCTATGTTGGAACTTGGAAGGATGAGATTTTCCATATCCTTGTATAAATTAACACATATGGATATATCGAGATGAGTTATGCAGATTTCAAGTCATCTATATAGGGAAAAGATCATTACCTTGGTATCAAGTCAACCAAAATCCTTTTTACTCGTGCACGAAAACGCCTAACATATCTTATTCATACTAATTATGGTTCATGTAAGCAAAACACATCTATTAGTATCTTACATCTATAAAACTAGATATGAGTGTGTGTTTAGGCGAATTTTCACTAATATGTTTGGTTGGTGCTTCTGATGTGCTGTTTGGCTTAAACAAAACCACTAACTTCAATAACTTAAACAAAACCACCACCTTCAATCAACAGTAGCTTCAATTAATATCCATGAACTTCATCTGCTTCCTTTAATATCTCATCATCTTCAATTTCAAACCATCACCACCTATCATCTTCATATTCACCCACCACCACCACCGTACACCAACACACTCACCACCTCCAAACACCTTCACAAACCTCAATCATCATATTCATTAAAAAAAAAATTTGCCAAAACCATATACCACCTCATCACCTTCACACATCACCAAAATCAACACCCAAAAACATTGTACCACAAATACCAAAACTCCATTTTCATAAACTCAAATACAAAATCAAAAATGGTAAACACTAACCAATTATCATGTTATACCAAAACCCCAGACTAATTGTGAATATGACATTATCATTCACTTATCAAACACATATCATAAAATACATATTTAAGATCCCTAATTATCTCAGATTTTATATACAAAATCTTATCTTCTTGTGATAACAAGCATAATGCACATCACCCATTCATCATCATCTTCTTCAAAAAGTGCAAAGCTACTTTAAAACCAATCACCTACCACCATCTTGTTCACTTAAATCTAACATAACCAGCACCATTGCTCCTGCCACCATACGACCATGCTACCACTGCCACCCACACCTAACATATCTTATTTATCCTTGTTAGGGTTCATGTAAGCAAAACACATCTATTAGTATTTTACATCTATAAAACTAGATATGAGTGTGTGTTTGGGCGAATTTTCACTAATATGTTTGGTTGGTGCTTCTGATGTGTTGTTTGGCTTAAAGAAAACCACTAACTTCAATCAACTTAAACAAAACCACCAACTTCAATCAACAGTAGCTTCAATTAGAATCTCAAAGTTTCGAAGGAGTTAGTACACATTCTTCAGACTTTTAGCAGCGAGAAATGAGTATACAAAAAGAACAATATCGGAGCAATGAACACATAAAAAGTAGAAGTACACGATTTAAATTGGAAACAAATTTATATCACTTTAGCAAATGAACCTTAAAGCACATACCATGAAAGCAATTAGAGGCAGAATTTGTTGGCATCTTGAGCCACTTCACAAGTTTCGTTCCCACCTGCACACATTATATCAAACACTCACATTATTCCTATTCTTTACAACCTCAGAAAAGAAAGTGTTGCAATATCATATGAGTAATTAAACATAAGAGTTCAAAGAGATACAATTTCACTAACAATTTTCAGACTATAAACACTTAGGATACTTATACATACGATGCATTCAAGACCTAAACACAGTCAATAAATATATAAACATCTTAAATAAAACGTTAAAGGACAAGTGGAACTAAAATCTGCATATAGTAAATCAAGATCACTAATTTTGAGCTTGGTTTTGCTTTACCACACAAATTAGCGCGAAACATCATAACAATGACATCGTAATTTGTGTTCTGCCTACTTCGTTCACTTAGGCATAACATCAAACCCCAAAAACACATTTTCAAAATGTATACTCGTTTGTCATTTCATCAAACACCTTATGTGCATCATGATATAAAACTGGTTCGACTAAAAACACATTTTTTAAATAATATTTTGACCGAGTAATTTCATCAAACACATTATGTGCATAATACAAAGATGAACAGCCATCATGAGTTGTTAAAAGTTAACTAATTGAGCTATACTAAAATGGGAATATATCGGCTACACTTTGGTGTTATAAATGTGGATTTTTTATTCTTTCTGTGAGTCTTTGATTCTTTTTTGTAGGTCCCTGACTCATTGCTTGTGTATTTTTAAATGGGATATTGTAGCCAATTGACTAGCCAAGCTATACTCATTTAAAATAACAACAAAGAGTAAAGTAAAGTAGTAACGAGCATATCTTATTAAATAACAATGAACTTTTTTAAAGTATAGTTTTGATACGTGATTTAGAAAATGTTGTATATTTTACAAATTTTTCAAAATGTTCTAACATGCACGTTTGGATAACGCGTCATCTATATCTATCTATTTTAACTAATAAAATAAGGTTTTTTACAAGCACATTAAAGCAGGAGCATTAAAAAATAAAATTAATTACACCTCTAATATTCCTTAATTAGACCACATGTACAAGCACCTCAATGCATTCTTTTTTCTAAAAGTCAAATAATGGTCAATAAGCTTTATTTTGTGTTATTTTTGTAAACCCTTTAATGGAGGAGCATCCTCTAACAATTCAAAACTCACCCGGACCCTAATTTTGAATCCACACATTAATTGAAAACGCGTTTTGTAATTAATTTTCAGTTTCAATTCTCATCAAATGATCCGATTGAGTTATTTTTGTAAAGGAATTATAGCATTCATGGTGATTTAATCGGTTTTGATGTCTAATTGATCCCTGGCGGTTTGGTTTCATCTATTTTAGGTATAGATGACAACATTCCAACTCATGTAAGTCTCTTAATTTGTGGGTTTTGAATGTAATTGTTATTTTTTTTTAAGAACCCTAAGATCATGTTAGGAAATGTAATAGTTACCTTTTAAAAATTGTGAATTAGTCAAGTTATGTTAGGGTTTAGAACCTATATAATCCCCATATAATATGTGTTAGCTGCCCACATCATCCTTTTCTCTGTTCTTTGTCCTCTAACAATTCAAAAGCTATGGCTGTGTTTGTGTCAGGTTATATCAACGACCTATCGGCTGTCAAGGACAACATTACCTTGAGCGTCCGTGTTTTAAGGAGTTGGACTCAAGAAATTTACAATAAACCGCATGTCAAAAATCTTGAAATGATACTTATGGATGAAAATGTAAGCATAATTTTTCTTATGATACATTTTTTTGTACAAATCATCTGTTATGGGTAGCTATTGTTAGAGGACAAAGCTGCCCACATATTTTGTTATGGGTAGCTATTGTTAGAGGACAAAGCTGCCCACATATTTTGTTATATGTAGCTATTGTTAGAGGACAAAGCTGCCATTTTGATTTGTTATATGTAGCTATTGTTAGAGGACAAAGCTACCATTTTCATTTGTTATATGTAGCTAAAGTTTACACCCTTTTTGTAATTAATTTTCTTCTTTTTGTGCAGAATACCAAAATGCAGGCCACCTGCAGGATGGCGAATGTGAATCAATTCAAGCACAAGTTTTTGTGTTTTCTCAGGGTGCACTTCATCATAACAGATTATAGTAAATGTGTTGAACTCAGGGAGTTTATGTAATTTGGATCTCCTTTCTTCTTTTTCGGTTTTTTACTTTTTGTGTTTTAATTAACATCCAAGAATGAAAATTGCAGGGTCTGCGGGCAGTGGTCAAACCAATATCACGTAATCTTGCACAACTTGAGGATCGTCAAGGGAACTACTTATCAATTTATGACCAGAAAATAAATGCAACAATGTAACTACATTTTATGCATGTATATCGTGATGATATTCTTCTATTCAAACTCACATCTCATTTACTGATTTTCTTATATTTGCACTTAAATAGCTTTGTTACTGTCACAACTCACCATTTCAGGTCATTTCCCGAACTTTGGAAAAACACTATTCATCAAACACTATTCATCAAAACACTATTCATCAGTTTACTATTCATCATTTTTGGTGTCAGTTTGACATTCCGAGAAGCATTCAGAAATTTTACTATTCACGGAACACTATTCATTGCGGGAAAAGATTTCATCATTCACGAGCATTACACATTTCATCGTAAATTTAGTTTACGGGTATTCAAATTCGCATAACCGGATTGGTTTAGGTGCGAATTCATTTCATTAGTGTCCTTAACACTGCATACGGACTGGAGATAGTCTGCATATCATCAGTAGGTCATTTACATGTTATACCACTCTCAGGATTTTCAAATTACTATATTCAGTACATTTAACATTTTTACGTATAAGTATTTATAGTAAAACGTTAACACCCGGTTTATACACGACGAATATATCTAAATATTCCCACAATGGTCCCGACATATTTTTATATCCATTTTAACATCATAAAAGTTATAACATTCAGTTACCCAGTATTTTGGAAATTTATTTTATTTATAACGTACGCATATGAATATAACGACGGTTTTCGTTAAAACTAAACATTAATCACCCGAGCACTCAGTAAATGTACCCAACATATTTTTAATATGTTTTTAACATTTTTATAACTTTATTTCATCCCGGTTAACTTTGTGAACCGTTTATTGCTATTAAACCCGGTACCCGATTATGACTAATACTTACACTAAACCACAACTAATAATACACTACATTTCCCAAGTGATCAAAACCGTTTTGGCTACTCCTTTTCACACCCAAAACCGGCCATATGAAACACCCCTTTAACCATGTGCATTGATTTCCTATATTATACTAATAAACCCTTAAAACATAACTTTACCAAATTTCCTAAATCATAATTCATAAATTTTAGATAAGCTAAAAGTTCTTCTCATCTCCTTTCCTCTTTCAAACCCACGACCAAACTCATCCTCCATGATCAAGTGATCATTTTTCAAAAGCTAAAGCACTAAACTTGTTCCTTTTACTTGCCTAATCAAGAATCAAGCAACAAAAACACAAGAAATCCAAGCATAATCATCATCTAATCATCTCATTTTATCAAGTAAGTTATCAAATTTATTTTTACATGAAACATCTTATATTTACTTGTATTTCATGATTTCCATGCTAAAAACCATGTACAACTAGCTATACCACCATTTATTTTGTCAAAAATGGAACATACAAACCCTAACTTTTTATTCATGAATCCCCTTGCTATAATAACTTGGTTAGGAGTCCATGGCACCCTAAGAAGGTGTATGGTAGGATTAGATTAGCTATGTGGTGATTACAAGAGGTTTGGTGATGGTAGAAATTAGTTATAAACCTTGAAAACTTGATTTGGAACATGTTTAGGACATGCTGTCCCGTTTTGTAAAAATCTGGAAAATCATTAAACACCAAGGGAACTTTGGCAAAATTTTTAGAAAATACTTTCAAAAACGAATCCGTAGGCGAAAGAACGGATTAAAAAGAGTTTATAACGAAGAAGTTATGATTTTTGCAAGATTGTTGACGAAAAGTATTTTCTGGAAATTTGTTTGCTGTTGGACGTTTTTCATGGTACAAAAAGAGACTTTAGACGTAACCCGGAGGAGCCGAGCTTTCCAAAATATATTACTACATACTAAGACGTAACCGTGGATATAAAGAACAAGTAAAACGGACAAGAAACGACAAAGATATTCACGTTTGAATATCGGCTAAAACCATTTTCTATTTGACAGCTTTTAATAAAAGTGGCACAAAAACTACGAAGTACTTTTATAAGATAGACATAATATTAAGTACCAAGCTTTATAACTAATGTAGTATTAGTTATTACAAGTATATTTTCATCATTTCAAGGCGATATTACAAGGATTTCAACCCGAGGATTTCAACACTAACATGGAAACGTACGATATATATATATAAGTATATATATATTACAACTAGCTTATTATATTTTCTAATAGCAATATTTTTCCAAAATCTTGGATTATATATTTTTGATAACACAAGTGTTTTTCAAAGAGTAGAGTGGTATAGGAAACATGTGCATGGACATTCATAACATCATTTCATGATCTAAAGTAGATCGTTCATCATTCACATTAGGTTGCGGCTAGTGTGCGCGCCTTGTTTTTCAGCTCATTACATGTTCATGGTACCATCATATTGGGTTGCAGCAGCTAATTGTTCATTGGTGTTCATTTCATTTCATCACAGTTTCATCAGTTGAGGTGAGTTTTCATAGCCCCGTTTTCAATTCAACATTTTTGATTGTTTTCAAATCCCACGGGGGGAATACATTGCATCAATCATTTTAGTACGAGCCCAAGTATTCAAACATGTACATAGCTTAAGTTACCTTGCCATGTGATAAGTCCCCTGTAACATCATGAACCGTTAATTTACCGTTAAGCGAGAGTGAGTGGATAGATCTATCGAGGGTGACGCCTCCATCCGTGGTAGTGATTACCAACAGTAAGCGGATGCATGTCATGTCTTTTACATTTGAGTGTTTCGGCAGAACATTCGGGAGGGGCATAGAATTTCATCAGTCATAGCTTCGGTGTCATGAGCTTAAGGCTATTGTACAATTTTTCATGAGATTTTTATCTTGCACTTTTACTTGTGGTGGCCGTACATCATTACATTTTACAAACCTATGGAATTCACCAACATTCGTGTTGACGTTTTAGCAATGTATTTCAGGTTATTAAGGTAGCTCATGAGATATGCATTTGGACCTTCATGGAGTCGCGGAGTCGACGCGTCTCATCATTATTTCATGCACTTATGTAAACGTTTGATCTATTATGACTTGTTTTCATAAACTTGCAACACATTTTGGGGACCTCATTTTGTAAACTCTGGATTATTTCAATGATCAAATGCAGTATTTTCCAAACGACACTTTAGGTCGTTCAATGTAACTGTAACTGTGGTGCTATGACAGACACCCCCAGGTATTCCATTCCGCTGCAAGTCAGGTAAATTGGGGGTGTGACAGATTGGCATCAGAGCTAAGGTTATAGCGAACTAGGATGTATCTTGGACCCTAGACTATAACCACATCAGCATAGCATCTCATCATTTCATCATAAGTGCATAATCATGATACATGTTGTTTCATACATACCCTGTGCGAGTTATTTATACTCATATCCGTATATGTATATCATTTTATTGACCTGGTTCACAAGTGACATGTCTTCAGATACTCACCCTGACATCCTTTTATCGTATTCCGACATTGAAGATGCCTTGTCATTTTACACTACCATTATACCACCAGTTGCATTTACACCACCATTAGTACTATTGATTTGCCATAGGAACAGGGTTTTCCTATCATTCAGCCCGTACATAGAATGCCTTTTGGTAGTGTATTCAGAATTAATCTTAATGGACTTATTAGGATGCTTATTGCAAGGAAGATAGTGTGTTTTCTTTCCATCACTAGTAGGGCACTTACTACTCAGGTACTATCACCACCATCAGTTACTTATTACACTATTGGCCTTCCCACAGTGTGTACTTTAGTTTTACCTTTTGGATGTCGCGAGGTAGCGCGAAAGAGGGTAGTATTCCATTCACTAGTACCATCATTGTCATTTCCTTTTCCATTCCCATTTGCTCAGACTTCAATCGTTTCGCAACATTTTAGCATTGTCTCATCAGGAATTAGGTTGATTTCATTTTTGACGAATTAGTAGACTATTACCATTCGACAAGATTCACCCACGTATCCAATACACCATTCAAGCTATTTTACTATCATATGGGGAAATTGTTTTACAGAAAAATTTCTGAAGTAAGCTATTTTATTTCCATCCTATAAATTGATTTTTCTGTCATTACACCAAGTATTTACTATTATTACGCGAAGCAATTTTCATGTTACTTGAAAGGAAACACCAGGATACCATTTTAATAACAATGCGTTGAACACCATCTAAAACTTTTGAGAAAAGTTATGATATTTTGACAAAATCCAACATCGCATCATTAGTCCTCAATTATACATAGCCTGATCACCTATGTAAAATTCAGGAAGGATTATGCCATGAAGGAAATAATTACCTTTTCAAAGGATTGTTAATAACAATCTTCATTCGAAAGCTTTGTAAACAAAGGAACTCTTTCATAAACATCCCTTTTGCCGAACTATCTCTGGATACTTACCCCACCAGTCACTCATTCAGACATTAAGTTGGATTTTCCCATTGACTTCCCTAGAAGAGACTTTCCATATCAATTACATGCAGGATTCCTTTATACAATAAAAGCAATGAAAGGATTACAGAACTACTAACCAGGACTAGAAGTATATAGTGAGAAAATTCATAACTCAACAATCCTAAGATACTGCGAGACCATCTGAATCACCATCTCTGACTTAGTTGTCAAATTCTATCATTTAAAGGTACTAGCTAGACTGAGCTACAGGATTGAACTCAATATAGATGTCCGCAGGACAACACAATAGAAATAAACCAAGCTTCTAATTGAGACTGTAGAGCATTTCATTTAAACATGGCCTCATCTATACATAAACTTTGGGATAATTGTTTTTAAATGTATCGAACTTGCCACCTTTTACTATGTTGTGTAATGAACTTTTTTTTTTTTCCTATTGTGTGTATCAAACTGCCTAATCCTTTCTATTCAGTGAATGCTAACGTGATTAGGGTTTTTCCGTTAGAGTAAATTGCATAAATCATCCTTTTCTCTAAAAAATTGCTAACGGTCGTTTAACAAAGGCAATGTTAGTCCATTTACCAACCATCATTTGCAATGTTAGTCCTTTAACAAAGGCAACGTTAGTCAATATACCATCGCCACCACCCGCCACCACCACCCACCATCGCCACCTCCACCACCCACCGTCACCACCACCACCACAACCGCTGTTGCCACCACCCACCATCGTCATCACCACAGTCGCCGCCACTACCACCACCGCCGCCGCCACCACAACCACCTCCATCCACCACCACCCACCACTGCCACCGCCACCCACCAACACCCACTGCTGCCGCTACCCACCGCCACCCACCACCACCCATCACCACCACCACCGCCGCCGTCGCCAACTCCACCGCCGTCGCTGCCACCACCACCGCCACCAACTCCACCGCTGTCGCTGCCACCACCACCGCCACCACCGCCACCACCACCGCCACATGGTTTTACACGAGGTGGTGGGTGGTGGCGGCGGCAGTGGGTGTTGATGGGTGGCGGTAGGTGGTGGTGGCAGTGGTGGGTGGTGGTGGACGGAGGTGGTGGTGGTGGTGGCGGCGGCGGTGGCAGTGGGGGTAGTGGCGGCGACGGTGGTGGTGGTGGTGATGGGTGGCGGTGGGTGGCAGTGGCAGTGGGTGTTGGTGGGTGGCGGTGGCAGTGGTGGGTGGTGGTGGGTGGAGGTGGCGGTGGCGGTGGTGGTAGTGGCTGCGACGGCGGTGGTGGTGGTGGTGGTGATGGGTGGTGGTGGGTGGTGGTGGTAGTGGTGGGTGGTGGTGGGTGGCGGCGGCAGTGGGCGTTGGTGGTTGGCGGTGGGTGGTGGTGGTAGTGGTGGGTGGTGGTGGATGGAGGTGGTGGTGGTGGCGGTGGCGGCGGCGGTGGCGGTGGTGGTAGTGGCGGCGACGGTGGTGGTGGCGATGATGGTGGGTGGTGGCGGCGGCGGTGGTGGTGGTGGCGATGGTGGGTGATGGTGGCGGGTGGTGGCGATGGTATATTGACTAACGTTACCTTTGTTAAAGGACTAATGTTGCAAATGATGGTTGGTAAATGGACTAACATTGCCTTTGTTAAACGGCCGTTAGCAATTTTTTAGAGAAAAGGACGATTTATGCAATTTACTCTAACGGAAAAACCCTAATCACGTTAGCATTCACTGAATAGAACGGATTAGGCAGTTTGATACACACAATAGGAAAAAAAAAGTTCATTACACAACATAGTAAAAGGTGGCAAGTTCGATACATTTAGAAACAATTATCCCCATAAACTTTCCTGCAGTAAGTTTTCACAAAGTACAATTGTTTGAATCAAGAATATCGATGTAGATTCCTTTAAGGCATTATGTCTAGAAATTTCAGATAACCTCACCTTCATACCAAGCAAGGGATCAAGCCAGAACATATCTCCTCATCTACATGGGAAAACATAATAGACATTCATCGACACAACATCAAGTGATACCTTCGTCTTTCCAATTACAACGATAAACTATTTCAGGACTTAAGTTAGTCTAAATACCTATGCTTGTAGTTATGCCAGATAACCACCAATAGACATTATCCAACCTCAGGAACTAAGTGTTAGACATCTATGCATTTAAGCGAACATTTCCTATCCTACCATTTTATCCTTGTTAGTGTTTTCACTTTTAAATAAAGTTGATGCGTTTACATAAATCACATACCTTGTGGAAAAATGATTTCTGAAATTCCTATTTTGAACAAGTACAATCCTTTTTGGTCAATCTTTAGCAACACTATTGTACAATGAGAAATATACATAAACATCAAACTTTGGTAAGCAGTCTTAATCACAACATGTTTGAAAACATTTTTCTACTTCATAACTACTGAAATTTTGAATCATCAGGAAAAATATTACTTAGTAAATCATTTGCTCCATTTTTCTAAGTTCGTTTATTCAGAAAAAGATTTCAACCAAAACTCATAATCGCGAGACAAATTTCCAGAACAAATTTCCCTGCAACATCGCTTATGCATTTAGGATTTGTGACTGGACAATAGAGAATATTTGAATTATGTGATGACGGAATTAGGAGGAACATCACAAATTGATCACGAACTTCAGTAGTGAAGACCAAACCCACTAGACAAAGAAGGACATATGTCTTATCATCCGTTGGAACAAAACACAAGGAATCTAATTGTTACCTATATTCTATCCCTTCAGATAACGCCAAGTTCGGAGGACCAAATGTTGTGGAATTAGTCACAAAGGTTTATTGTACCCATTTCAGTTATTTTCCTGTTAAGGAAACCGATTCACCTTGGACTTCATGTAATCATTTCAGGATTTCCTTCAGAAACCCATTTAGTTGTGAACATCACCTATCACCCTCAAACCGATGGTCAAAGCGAGAGAACAATTCGAACATAGGAAGGTATGCTCAGAGCATGAGTGATTAACTCTAGAAATGGTTGGACTAATCATTTAACATAAATCAAATTCATCTACAACAATAGTTATCACACCAACAGCGAGAAACTGGCAGAAGTTAGGTTGGTACATAACACACATCATTTGGATTGAATATCCTGAACAACAAACCATCCAGATTCAAGTGGGAGAACAAACTAAGTTAAAAGCATTGCCTTGGATTGGCATGATACAAATTGGATAACAAGAGAAGTTGAACCATTAGCATATTGGAACATTTAAGATTCATTTTAGAATCGACCAACTAGCATACAAACTTGAGTTCTGGCATAATTCAGCAGTATATATTACCAGTATCACATTTAAAACATTAAGAAGCGTAGACCATCTATTGATGGGCCAAACTTGGAAAAAGCTCAACTCATTAGTTCAGTAGGCATTCATGAGATAACCAGAAATTTTCTACAAGTCAAGAATCAGTTACAAGTTCAATAAGTCGTAAACCATTAAAACTTCAAGTTCTGCAGAGTTATGCAGAAAGTTCTGCCTAGGAAAGGCATGTTATCGTTCAGAAAACTTGAAAAGTTACACCAATATACACTGGACCATTTATATTTTGACAGAGAAGGCATAGTGGCCGCCAGACTTGAACATTGTCAGAGAACAACAGGATTACACGAACATATTTCACATTTTCAGATCCCCAGAAATGACTTTCAGATGAGTCACTCATGATTCCATTGGAAGGGATCCATCCCAAATAACAATCTCAGACCTTGTAAGAGAACCAACAAAAATCATGGACCATGTGGTCAAACAGTTGAAACAGAGTCGAATTCCTATCGTTAGAGTTCGCTGGAATTCTCGAATATCATCACCTTTTCACCAATACATTCTCAGATACCAACATAAACTGAACTTCGGGACGAAGTTCCTTTTAGGGGGGAAGACTGTCACAACTCACCATTTCAGGTCATTTCAGGTCATTTCCCGAACTTTGGAAAAACACTATTCATCAAACACTATTCATCAAAACACTATTCATCAGTTTACTATTCATCATTTTTGGTGTCAGTTTGACATTCCGAGAAGCATTCAGAAATTTTACTATTCACGGAACACTATTCATTGCGGGAAAAGATTTCATCATTCACGAGCATTACACATTTCATCGTAAATTTAGTTTACGGGTATTCAAATTCGCGTAACCGGATTGGTTTAGGTGCGAATTCATTTCATTAGTGTCCTTAACACTGCATACGGACTGGAGATAGTCTGCATATCATCAGTAGGTCATTTACATGTTATACCACTCTCAGGATTTTCAAATTACTATATTCAGTACATTTAACGTTTTTACGTATAAGTATTTATAGTAAAACGTTAACACCCGGTTTATACACGACGAATATATCTAAATATTCCCACAATGGTCCCGACATATTTTTATATCCATTTTAACATCATAAAAGTTATAACATTCAGTTACCCAGTATTTTGGAAATTTATTTTATTTATAACGTACGCGTATGAATATAACGACGGTTTTCGTTAAAACTAAACATTAATCACCCGAGCACTCAGTAAATGTACCCAACATATTTTTAATATGTTTTTAACATTTTTATAACTTTATTTCATCCCGGTTAACTTTGTGAACGTTTATTGCTATTAAACCCGGTACCCGATTATGACTAATACTTACACTAAACCACAACTAATAATACACTACATTTCCCAAGTGATCAAAACCGTTTTGGCTACTCCTTTTCACACCCAAAACCGGCCATATGAAACACCCCTTTAACCATGTGCATTGATTTCCTATATTATACTAATAAACCCTTAAAACATAACTTTACCAAATTTCCTAAATCATAATTCATAAATTTTAGATAAGCTAAAAGTTCTTCTCATCTCCTTTCCTCTTTCAAACCCACGACCAAACTCATCCTCCATGATCAAGTGATCATTTTTCAAAAGCTAAAGCACTAAACTTGTTCCTTTTACTTGCCTAATCAAGAATCAAGCAACAAAAACACAAGAAATCCAAGCATAATCATCATCTAATCATCTCATTTTATCAAGTAAGTTATCAAATTTATTTTTACATGAAACATCTTATATTTACTTGTATTTCATGATTTCCATGCTAAAAACCATGTACAACTAGCTATACCACCATTTATTTTGTCAAAAATGGAACATACAAACCCTAACTTTTTATTCATGAATCCCCTTGCTATAATAACTTGGTTAGGAGTCCATGGCACCCTAAGAAGGTGTATGGTAGGATTAGATTAGCTATGTGGTGATTACAAGAGGTTTGGTGATGGTAGAAATTAGTTATAAACCTTGAAAACTTGATTTGGAACATGTTTAGGACATGCTGTCCCGTTTTGTAAAAATCTGGAAAATCATTAAACACCAAGGGAACTTTGGCAAAATTTTTAGAAAATACTTTCAAAAACGAATCCGTAGGCGAAAGAACGGATTAAAAAGAGTTTATAACGAAGAAGTTATGATTTTTGCAAGATTGTTGACGAAAAGTATTTTCTGGAAATTTGTTTGCTGTTGGACGTTTTTCATGGTACAAAAAGAGACTTTAGACGTAACCCGGAGGAGCCGAGCTTTCCAAAATATATTACTACATACTAAGACGTAACCGTGGATATAAAGAACAAGTAAAACGGACAAGAAACGACAAAGATATTCACGTTTGAATATCGGCTAAAACCATTTTCTATTTGACAGCTTTTAATAAAAGTGGCACAAAAACTACGAAGTACTTTTATAAGATAGACATAATATTAAGTACCAAGCTTTATAACTAATGTAGTATTAGTTATTACAAGTATATTTTCATCATTTCAAGGCGATATTACAAGGATTTCAACCCGAGGATTTCAACACTAACATGGAAACGTACGATATATATATATATATAAGTATATATATATTACAACTAGCTTATTATATTTTCTAATAGCAATATTTTTCCAAAATCTTGGATTATATATTTTTGATAACACAAGTGTTTTTCAAAGAGTAGAGTGGTATAGGAAACATGTGCATGGACATTCATAACATCATTTCATGATCTAAAGTAGATCGTTCATCATTCACATTAGGTTGCGGCTAGTGTGCGCGCCTTGTTTTTCAGCTCATTACATGTTCATGGTACCATCATATTGGGTTGCAGCAGCTAATTGTTCATTGGTGTTCATTTCATTTCATCACAGTTTCATCAGTTGAGGTGAGTTTTCATAGCCCCGTTTTCAATTCAACATTTTTGATTGTTTTCAAATCCCACGGGGGGAATACATTGCATCAATCATTTTAGTACGAGCCCAAGTATTCAAACATGTACATAGCTTAAGTTACCTTGTGTAACACCCCCAATTCATGTTGCAGCGGAATTCGAACTGGGTGTTACTTGACGGCACAATAGTCACAATAATAGAAAACGAACTCCAATTGAGTCGTTTTAAAAGATTTATCATTCAAATTATATAAATATCAGAGATTACAAAATGAGGTCCCAGATGGTTCCATGTTTACAATTTAAATGAGTTTTGAATGATAATAAAATTTATAGCCCTCTTGAGTATCCGTGTCCTTCCGTGCCATCCTTGATCGTCATGAACCTGAAATACATGCTTGAGAGGTCAACACAAAGGTTGAGTGGAATTCGTAGAGTTTAGTTAAATCGTTTGAACACAATAATCGTAGTGTGAGTTATAGGCTCACACCAATGTTTGGAAAACAAAATCGTTATTTATTTCACTAAGCTCATACAACCAAAACATTAACATCGAACCAACAAAATTGGCATTATAGAAGCCCTATCGAGGTACTTTTGCCATTATACCGCTAAATCTCAAATATAGTGCATTTGTGTGAACTCATCGTTGTTCAACACAAATGGGATCCGTCAATCCCAATAGATCTATTCACAATATTCGCGCTCACTAAAGGTAGTGACTAATGGTTCATGATATAGGGACTTCGAACATGGCAATCGTTACTTAGTGATAATAAAACATCGTCGGGAAGCATACATTAGAAAGCATCGTGTTCGAGTAGAAAAATAATAGCATGTATTCCCCCCATGGGTTTGTAAAATAGTTAAACAATAGAAAGTGGGGCTACGAACTCACCTTAAGTTATGTAGTGAGTAGTGAATGTGATGGTCGAATCGTGAAGGTTTCTACAAGCAACCTATAATATAATGTCGCGACTTAGGATCGGAGTAAAGAATATGAAGTAGTGCCTATATATATATATCTTGCATTAGTCCATGATGTGGTATGATGTATATTGTATGTCCTTGAAAGAAAAGATTCATGAACATGTATGTTTTGTATATCGTTTACTACCGTTCGGGCCGACATAATTCAGAAGTCATGTTAGTAAACGTTCGAGGAGCCAGGACACTTTAATTCGTAAATCCACAACTCAACTCGACGGCTTACATAATGAACTCCTCACATGAGGCTCCCTACTATTGTAGTAGTTGATGAAATATATAGATATAAGTTTTGATCCGAAAGGTTACATGTCCGATATTTGAATAAACTTAGGAAAGTTTATTAGTACATGAAGATTGTTATTAGGGTATGTTTCATAAGTCTTGTATGACCATTTTTCCTTGTAATATCTCATGGTTCCCTTTTAAGTGAAGTAGATCCAAATTGCTTGTTCAAGTTATCGCCTAATTCATTGTTTCATGTTTACGCCTATGTAAGTTTACTTGGTCATTTCGTCATGGCCTAGCCATGACCTTTGGTCCTTGTTCCAAGGTCATGAGACACAACCTTGGCTCTAGCCATGGTTGTGGTCTTGATTATAGGTCATAAGACCTCTTGTTCCTTTCAAAGTATAACCATAATCTAGTGACTTTCGCCTAAAAATGGGCTGTTTAGAATTTGAAGAATTTTATCACTCGGAAAGCGTTTTTAGGTCTCGAGCTTCTTTGTTCCTGAACGAAAACGGCATTCCGGACAACTTTCGTGTTTTAACTTTTTGATGAATCGGACCAGAAGGGTGACTTTCAAAAACTCAGAATGCAAGACAGGAAGGTTTGGGCAGTTTTGCCGGAAATCTTTGGTAACTTCAAATCGCCATAACTTTTGACTCGTATACTCTTTTTAGGTGGTTCAAATTGCTACGGTTTCCTTGTTAGGTCTTCTACTACAATATGTAATAATCCAATATCATAATTTTACCACTTTGATCAGGTCTTACCAAGAAAGTTACTAGTTTACTTGTTTTAATAACTTATCTTAACAATCAATTACAATAACTTGTTTTGTTCATTTTTATACATCATGGACATGCATACAAGACATAATATAGCATGAATAATAGGTAAATAACATGAACATGATTATTTAACAAGAAGCAAGTTAGGGTTTGGCTCACAACTTTTGGCTTTCAAAGATGAAAGGAAGTTAACATGTAAGGATAGGACTTTGATTGAAGTAGTATCTTTAGCTTCCAACTTCTTCAAGCTCTTGACACCAACTTGTGAATACTTGAGAAGGCACTTGAAGTCTCTACTAGAACACTTCTTGTGTGGATGGAAGATCACCAAATGATGGAAGAAACAAGGACTTTGGATCAATCAAAGCTTTACAAGAGCTTTGGAATTGATATGGAACTTGCATTCTTGAATAATACTTGAAGTAGAGAGAAAATCATGAATGTGTTTGTGTGTGTGAGGTTATGAACGACTAAAAGGGGGTGAGGAGGGTTTTATAGTGTGTTGAGAAGGTTAGTGTATAAGAATAAATGGCTTAGAATGGAACACATGATAACTACATGTATGTTTTTAGGCCATAAGTGTTTCTAAGGCTCTTAATGTAACACATGAGTGTATAATAGTTCCATGGTTCTCACCAAGCCACCAAGGCCTTGGTGATTCAGCCTATACACGTTCATGGACAAGGGGAAAGGACTAGGTGGATGATTCTTGGCCTTATATAAGCTACGGAGTTAGTTTAGTCCCGATAATTGCTAACCGTAAATGATTAAGCCTCAAAAAGTAAAACCGGGTATCGTAAAAATATGAAACTTGAAAGTATTGTTAAACATGTCAATATAGTCCATAATAAAATATAAAATGAGTGGTAGGATCTATCGGGTGCTAAAACCCTGCTAAAAACTGGAAACACGGGTCTAAAACGCGCAATTCGCGTAAAACGCTGAACTGAAAAACGTAAAATTCCAAAACTTTTGGAATTGTCATAAAATGATAGAAAATCATATTTCTATTGTTTATGACGTTTTATGGATATATCGGGATGCTGGAAGGACGTTTAAACCTAAAAGTAAATCTCGGACACGGCTTTGTGATTTTTGCAGAATTGATCCGACGAGCGTCAAACTCTCGGATTATCGTTAAAATAGTTTAACTTACGAGAATATGAAATAAAAATTTTTGAGATGAATAGTGAAAAGTGAATAGTAAAAAGTGAATAGTAAAAGTGAATAGTAAAATTTTCAGGAATAAAAGTTAACCTGAAATTGCGAATTGTTACAGTCTCTACCCCTTACGGGGAACTTCGTCCCGAAGTTCTTTGTGTGTCATATGTTGGAGTGGTGTCGATGAAAAGATGTGGTTACTTATGAGGACTAAAGTCTGGGATTACTAGTGATGTAGTTTGATTTGTCGTTTCAGTGTATGGTGTAGGATGAGGCTTACTTTTATGTAGGAAAGGTATGGTAATAGTCGAATATCAAAGGAAATTGATATAGCAATCGAATGTTAATAGGAATTGAGATAGTAATTGCAATCATAGCCTAGTAGGTAATCGGTTGTTGTACCTAGTGTTTATTGACTTCGTACTTATGTTATTTCGGATACAAACAAGCCCACTTGCTTATAATTCTTTATTTACATAGAGAGGCATCCCAAACAATGTAAATAAGGAAATATAAACTTATGGTTTGGTGATTTACAATGTCTTTATTTAAATGAAAAGGCATCCCAATCCATTCAAATAATTACAAATCATCCTACACAACATTCATACTTAGTCGGTAAGTTACAAGGTATTACGAGATGATACTGGTGTTCCAAAAGTACAAGATGAATATTCAATCTTGTAAAGCTGATGAGGGTACTTGTGGTGTAACTAAGGATGATTTGAGCTTTAAAAGTGCATCAAGATCTGTTAATGAGCTTGTGTTTGTAACGGTTGTGAAGGTAATGATGTGATATGTTGACGAACAAATGTGTGTAGTGTATGCTTAACATTAATACACTTAGGTATAGATGTTGAGTTTGCTTTAAAAATCTTAAGAGATTTTAAAGGTTTATGATGGAATGGTATCCTTAGGACCTAAACAGGATAGTACTTCTACAGGATGAAGAGAAGAATTGATAACTATCCCAAGATAGTAGTTCGGATTATCTCATAAATGAAAACTTTCAAGAATGAAATTAGGTAGTACAAATAAGGTGTTAAGATTTCGCTGAGTGGTAAAACACTATCGTGTCTCTAGATCGTTTTAAAGAATTCTGGTGGTTTATCGAGTTCAAGTAGGAAATCAACCTAAACATAACCCTAGTACAACTACTCTCAGTATTTGAAAATTCTAAGTCGAATATAGTTAGTCAGACTATATTCCACTGTCCCTAGGTTAAATATAGGTGACTAGTCTATATTTAGCCAAGGTTCGATAAAATTTTCAAATACCTAAATTAGGTATACTTGTGATATGTCCGTTGCTTTTGAGAAACTATCCACTAACAAAGGCAATGTCAACCCTTAAGTTGCAAGTCCCGTCCATACAAGACTTGTAACGTATGTTTTCATATTCCATTGCATAGAAGATAGTAAGGGTAGGTACGTATGGAAAGGAAGTTTTAAGTAGTTCTAATATAGAACATACTTGGCCAGGATCACGAACTTTTAATAATGAAGGTTTCAGAAGAAAACTTTGATGGATGTAGAGAAAGTTCAGCTTTTGTCGATGATGGATTAGTTTGTCCTTTAGAAATCTCATATTTCTTGTTTAGAAATCGATAGATTGTGATGGGTTTTTGATATCATATGAAATGATGTTGATGAGGTGGTGGAATAATTCCAGAGACCATTGCACAAATCACAATGTCTCGGAAGTAGACTAGACCATTGTGTGACTCAAAACATTTGAGAAATGATTAAGACCATTGTGTCATACAATGTCCGGGAAATAGAAAAGACCATTGTAATTAGTTACACTATTTTGGACATAAAATGCTGGAGTAGGAACATGATTGGGAGAATGTGGTCGTGTCGAAATGCCATAGAATAGGCATGTGTAGATATGTTTAGATAAAATGATTGAAAATAACTCGAATGTATATATAAATATACTTATATATGTTCGTGTGGTGTAGAATGCTTAATAAGTCCATAATCGTCTGGAGGATGGAAGACACGGAGAGCGGAAGGCTATAAAATGGTTTTGCTTGTAGTTGTAGTTATAGTTTAGGTCTCAATTAGACCCGTTTCTCTATAACCATGGCTCTGATACCAATCTGTAACACCCCCAATTCATGGTTGCAGCGGAATTCGAACTGGGTGTTACTTGACGGCACAATAGTCACAATAATAGAAAACGAACTCCAATTGAGTCGTTTTAAAAGATTTATCATTCAAATTATATAAATATCAGAGATTACAAAATGAGGTCCCAGATGGTTCCATGTTTACAATTTAAATGAGTTTTGAATGATAATAAAATTTATAGCCCTCTTGAGTATCCGTGTCCTTCCGTGCCATCCTTGATCGTCATGAACCTGAAATACATGCTTGAGAGGTCAACACAAAGGTTGAGTGGAATTCGTAGAGTTTAGTTAAATCGTTTGAACACAATAATCGTAGTGTGAGTTATAGGCTCACACCAATGTTTGGAAAACAAAATCGTTATTTATTTCACTAAGCTCATACAACCAAAACATTAACATCGAACCAACAAAATTGGCATTATAGAAGCCCTATCGAGGTACTTTTGCCATTATACCGCTAAATCTCAAATATAGTGCATTTGTGTGAACTCATCGTTGTTCAACACAAATGGGATCCGTCAATCCCAATAGATCTATTCACAATATTCGCGCTCACTAAAGGTAGTGACTAATGGTTCATGATATAGGGACTTCGAACATGGCAATCGTTACTTAGTGATAATAAAACATCGTCGGGAAGCATACATTAGAAAGCATCGTGTTCGAGTAGAAAAATAATAGCATGTATTCCCCCCATGGGTTTGTAAAATAGTTAAACAATAGAAAGTGGGGCTACGAACTCACCTTAAGTTATGTAGTGAGTAGTGAATGTGATGGTCGAATCGTGAAGGTTTCTACAAGCAACCTATAATAGAATGTCGCGACTTAGGATCGGAGTAAAGAATATGAAGTAGTGCCTATATATATATCTTGCATTAGTCCATGATGTGGTATGATGTATATTGTATGTCCTTGAAAGAAAAGATTCATGAACATGTATGTTTTGTATATCGTTTACTACCGTTCGGGCCGACATAATTCAGAAGTCATGTTAGTAAACGTTCGAGGAGCCAGGACACTTTAATTCGTAAATCCACAACTCAACTCGACGGCTTACATAATGAACTCCTCACATGAGGCTCCCTACTATTGTAGTAGTTGATGAAATATATAGATATAAGTTTTGATCCGAAAGGTTACATGTCCGATATTTGAATAAACTTAGGAAAGTTTATTAGTACATGAAGATTGTTATTAGGGTATGTTTCATAAGTCTTGTATGACCATTTTTCCTTGTAATATCTCATGGTTCCCTTTTAAGTGAAGTAGATCCAAATTGCTTGTTCAAGTTATCGCCTAATTCATTGTTTCATGTTTACGCCTATGTAAGTTTACTTGGTCATTTCGTCATGGCCTAGCCATGACCTTTGGTCCTTGTTCCAAGGTCATGAGACACAACCTTGGCTCTAGCCATGGTTGTGGTCTTGATTATAGGTCATAAGACCTCTTGTTCCTTTCAAAGTATAACCATAATCTAGTGACTTTCGCCTAAAAATGGGCTGTTTAGAATTTGAAGAATTTTATCACTCGGAAAGCATTTTTAGGTCTCGAGCTTCTTTGTTCCTGAACGAAAACGGCATTCCGGACAACTTTCGTGTTTTAACTTTTTGATGAATCGGACCAGAAGGGTGACTTTCAAAAACTCAGAATGCAAGACAGGAAGGTTTGGGCAGTTTTGCCGGAAATCTTTGGTAACTTCAAATCGCCATAACTTTTGACTCGTATACTCTTTTTAGGTGGTTCAAATTGCTATGGTTTCCTTGTTAGGTCTTCTACTACAATATGTAATAATCCAATATCATAATTTTACCACTTTGATCAGGTCTTACCAAGAAAGTTACTAGTTTACTTGTTTTAATAACTTATCTTAACAATCAATTACAATAACTTGTTTTGTTCATTTTTATACATCATGGACATGCATACAAGACATAATATAGCATGAATAATAGGTAAATAACATGAACATGATTATTTAACAAGAAGCAAGTTAGGGTTTGGCTCACAACTTTTGGCTTTCAAAGATGAAAGGAAGTTAACATGTAAGGATAGGACTTTGATTGAAGTAGTATCTTTAGCTTCCAACTTCTTCAAGCTCTTGACACCAACTTGTGAATACTTGAGAAGGCACTTGAAGTCTCTACTAGAACACTTCTTGTGTGGATGGAAGATCACCAAATGATGGAAGAAACAAGGACTTTGGATCAATCAAAGCTTTACAAGAGCTTTGGAATTGATATGGAACTTGCATTCTTGAATAATACTTGAAGTAGAGAGAAAATCATGAATGTGTTTGTGTGTGTGAGGTTATGAACGACTAAAAGGGGGTGAGGAGGGTTTTATAGTGTGTTGAGAAGGTTAGTGTATAAGAATAAATGGCTTAGAATGGAACACATGATAACTACATGTATGTTTTTAGGCCATAAGTGTTTCTAAGGCTCTTAATGTAACACATGAGTGTATAATAGTTCCATGGTTCTCACCAAGCCACCAAGGCCTTGGTGATTCAGCCTATACACGTTCATGGACAAGGGGAAAGGACTAGGTGGATGATTCTTGGCCTTATATAAGCTACGGAGTTAGTTTAGTCCCGATAATTGCTAACCGTAAATGATTAAGCCTCAAAAAGTAAAACCGGGTATCGTAAAAATATGAAACTTGAAAGTATTGTTAAACATGTCAATATAGTCCATAATAAAATATAAAATGAGTGGTAGGATCTATCGGGTGCTAAAACCCTGCTAAAAACTGGAAACACGGGTCTAAAACGCGCAATTCGCGTAAAACGCTGAACTGAAAAACGTAAAATTCCAAAACTTTTGGAATTGTCATAAAATGATAGAAAATCATATTTCTATTGTTTATGACGTTTTATGGATATATCGGGATGCTGGAAGGACGTTTAAACCTAAAAGTAAATCTCGGACACGGCTTTGTGATTTTTGCAGAATTGATCCGACGAGCGTCAAACTCTCGGATTATCGTTAAAATAGTTTAACTTACGAGAATATGAAATAAAAATTTTTGAGATGAATAGTGAAAAGTGAATAGTAAAAAGTGAATAGTAAAAGTGAATAGTAAAATTTTCAGGAATAAAAGTTAACCTGAAATTGCGAATTGTTACACCTTGCCATGTGATAAGTCCCCTGTAACATCATGAACCGTTAATTTACCGTTAAGCGAGAGTGAGTGGATAGATCTATCGAGGGTGACGCCTCCATCCGTGGTAGTGATTACCAACAGTAAGCGGATGCATGTCATGTCTTTTACATTTGAGTGTTTCGGCAGAACATTCGGGAGGGGCATAGAATTTCATCAGTCATAGCTTCGGTGTCATGAGCTTAAGGCTATTGTACAATTTTTCATGAGATTTTTATCTTGCACTTTTACTTGTGGTGGCCGTACATCATTACATTTTACAAACCTATGGAATTCACCAACATTCGTGTTGACGTTTTAGCAATGTATTTCAGGTTATTAAGGTAGCTCATGAGATATGCATTTGGACCTTCATGGAGTCGCGGAGTCGACGCGTCTCATCATTATTTCATGCACTTATGTAAACGTTTGATCTATTATGACTTGTTTTCATAAACTTGCAACACATTTTGGGGACCTCATTTTGTAAACTCTGGATTATTTCAATGATCAAATGCAGTATTTTCCAAACGACACTTTAGGTCGTTCAATGTAACTGTAACTGTGGTGCTATGACAGACACCCCCAGGTATTCCATTCCGCTGCAAGTCAGGTAAATTGGGGGTGTGACAGTTACCTACAATAGCAACATGAACAGGAAGTTACAGAAGCATGAAGGCATGGTTTCCAAAATACGAGTCTATGCAGTTGAAGAATATACAACTCAGGTTATGTAACTTTAAACATCAATGTTATATAATTAATCAATAACGTTAAGAATATTGTACTAAGATGCTTAAAATGTATACTTTTGATCCAAGCCCAAGGATTATAATTAATCAAATACATTACACTGAGTAATAAGAAAGACTTGCATCTAAATTTGTAAAACACATATGTGTCTGATTGTGTAATTTACAAGGACGAGAGTTGAATAACATTTAAAGCAAACACATATGTGTCTGATTGTGTAATGTATTTGTACGTTTTTTGCGGGTTGCTATAAAAGGGAATATTTGTACCTTCACAGGAACGTGATTCTATAAAAAGGAATATTAAAGGTCGTGTATAGCTGAGAAATGCGTTTCCATCTAGACCTAATCATTAAAGGCCCAAGAAAACTCAAAATGGTTTTCGGTACGCAGAAAGTTGTTTCCTGACCAATTAATTTTACTTCAAAGCATTAGATAGATTTCTATAGAGTGTTTCAAAACTTTCTTAGTTCCCAAGAATGGTGAAGCGTTAGTGGCGAAGGCACTTGCGAAGAAATTGCCTATGTATTTGAGTACTAAAAATACCATTCTAAAGAAATATGATAGCAGGTAATAGTGTCATCATTTCTGATAGGCATTTACTTCAATATTTGACCATATTTATGAGTAGTGAGCTTATCCTTTATCCAATGTTGATCACTGCTTTCAAGAGGTATATGAATAGAATTGGAAGGATAAATTCAAGCAACATTCAATATGGTAATGCCCTTTTTATGATACATGTAAAATTGTAAATATTATAGTCTTTGATTTAGTGGCTTTAGTATAGGTATATATTTTACCGAAGAAATACTCGTGAAAGTATTTCCCCGGGTCGTTCTCCCAACGAAGGTAGAATGGAGTCGTGAATAATCGAATCGCGAAATCGTGTCGTGAAAAGTTGTAAAGTGAAAAATATGATTTTGGAGATCAAATTATGAAAAGAAATAATGAAATAAGAAGAATGTTCAAGCTAGGTATGTACAAATGTTAAAAACGTAAAAACGGAAATGCAAACGCGTTATTTAAAACGCGACGTTTATTGAAAAATAATCCTACAAATGTAAAACAATTTTCTAAAAATCTTAAACTGATAAAAATAATTTTGAAAAAAAGAAAAATATTTTTTTGACTTTTTATTTATTTTCTATTTTGCAATTAAAAAGTAATTAAAAATAAAAGAAAATATGAAAATTAATGAGAAAATTATAAAAACTAATCTGAAAAATCTAAAATATTATAAAAGAATTTTCTAAAAGCTTTTTCTGATTTTTTTATGGATTTTTGGTATTTAAAATTGATTTAAAAATGATTAAAAATAAAGAAAAATATCAAATCAACTCAGAAAATTATGAAAAATTTACAGAAAATCTAGAATATTATAATGAGCTTGCAAAAAAATTTTGAAAAGAAAATTTTAAGCAGAAGTGCTTATAAGCTAGAAAACAGCTTATGGCAAGTGCTTATTTATAAGCACTTGTGACCAAATTGAATGAAACTAAAAAAATAGACTTATTATGAATTAATGAGCTCAAATATGCTTAAAAATTCCAATATGAATCACAGTACTCAACTATATGATGCAATAAGCAGTTTTAATAAGCTAACGAATAAGCATCTTCTATACAGATTAAGCAAAATGAATAAGAACAGCGAAATCAAGTACTATGCTTTTAATGGAACTCATAATCAACAAAGAAACTAAGATTATAAGCCTAAATCACCACTTGCAGGCCTAGAATCTAAAAGGACTTATTGAAAAATAAGGCACCTGATAAGTGCCAAAATTTACCAACAAGCTCAGTTAAAATAAAACAAACTAGAAAACTATTGGTAAACCAAATATCAGCCTAATGTATCCTATCAATGAACAGATATGAAGATAAAAATGTGGACTAAATGAGCTGATGCACGAACTCAAAACAGAAAGCTAATTCAAAATTAACTACCCAGCTATATATACCAGATGTAAAACAACTACAACACCTAATAGACTTATCACATAACAGAAAATAAGCATTCAAGTACTAGTTATAACATGCACTAAACGACTCAAGGGCTGCTAATAAGGTGGGCTGATGTAGGAGCAGAATGGCAAGTGATAACTGATGCAGCAGGTGAAAATAGGTTCTAAAAGGGTGCTGGTGCAGGGGAAAATAGGATAGCAGTCAAAGAAACAAGACAGTATTGGTCTTGTGAGTTTAGGCATATGAGACAGAGCTAACTAGTTCAGGGAACTGCAGGCGCAAAATTGGAAAACAGGCCTGCACTTGGCACAAATTAACAAGTAAAAAAAACTCCACTAAACTAAATAAGCTGATATGAATGCAAACTTAGAGAGAAAATCAAAGGAATCCAACTGATGCAAAGCTAATAAATCTGTCTAATTATGTTATAAACCAACTCTTAAACGACTGTTATTATCAAATTACACCTAACTGAATTTCAACTACTAACCTTAACCAAGTTTGACTCAGAAAGTCAAACTTGACCCAATCACTCCTAATGCTAGCAGTACACTAACAAATGCAGGTATAATCCACTATTAAACAACAAATCAGTTATCACACTAAGTTCCCTAACAACTAGAGACCAAAACAGTAACAAACTACAACAATTAACCTCAATTATTCAGAATCACAGATCCATTAAATCAAGACAGAATGCACAAAGCAGCTAAGTAACTCAGATCTAACTAAACCAGTTGATAATAATGAATAAACAAGCTTTAATTTCAACAACTAATTTAACAATTACACTAATCTAATCTATAACAGTAATACTAAATAAGCTATGCAGACAATAGACTTATCTAAACAGAAGTGTAACAGACCCAAACACACTCAGTTCAGCCACTTCTACTATAAGCTCAAAAGGTACAAACAATGAAACAGTAACATTTAAAATGAATCAATCAGGAATCAATTATTAAGCAACTTTGAATAAGGATTTTACCAAAAACTCCCCCTCAGCTTGAACAGAGGGGGTTCCCTTTGCTTGCCTGTCTTTAAGACAGGCTGGACCATCCAAATCTGTCCAATCTATCCAATATTCACCTCTGCAAATGCTGGACCCAATAACCTTCAATTTGCTAATACTCTCACTTGAAACAGTTGAATGAAAACAATTTATAAAAACTAGAAAGCTTGTACAAGTTTAAAAAAAAATCTATTACAGCTTATTTAGAAACTATAAAAGCTTATTTGAAATATTTTATATTTTTTTATTGATTTTCTGAATTTACTTGTGAAAAACTTTTGAGACAGTAAAATTTATTCTAAAAGTTTGATGAATCTATAAAAACCATTTAAAATCAAGATTTAAAACTTTGAGTAAGCAATTAACTACAATAATATGGAATAACAATGAAAACAGTAAAGATAACTTGATAACTAAATGAGAATTTTATTAGAAATTAAACTGAATTACAAAGTAAATTTATAAAACTAATAAACTAAGTAACAATTTTAACAGAGTAACACTACACTAAACTAACTACACTCAACAAGCTAAAATGAGGACCTATTTATAATTGAGGTGAAGGGGTTGGGGTCTCGTTTCCACACCAATATGTGCTTCTTCTCCTTTCTTCATAGCCCTTGGATCAAAAATTAGTGCGTGGCATGGCCAATCGTTAGCTTCCATCTGTCCTCAAACGTGCACTCTCTGTCCTTATCAGCCACATGTGTCAGAGTCTTCTAGATACAGAATCCAAGGCAAAGGAATGAAGTGGCATAACCAATCAGTGCTTTCCCTTTGTCCACGGTGTCATTCCTCACAAGTATCTCTTTTGGTCATGCTTCTGGTCACGTGATTGATCTTCTGGAAGGAATAATTATAGGCTAATCATGATCAATTGGTGTGGTGTGAGGTCAATAGAACCAAGGTGCAAGGTTAGGGTTCATAGGAGTGTGGTGAGTTCTGGGTTTGATGAGATTTGGGGACAAATTAAGGCACGTTTATATTTTGTTATAAAAACCTTGACCACTTGACCGGTTATATAAATTTGACCAAAGCAGGACTGGGCTCAAGTACTTTGGAATTGGATTGGGCCTTTGAAATTTATTTATTGGATTTGCTTTGTTGAAAATGGACTGGACCTGGTTTTGATACTTGTAGTATTTTCAAATTTTAGGATATGAAACTTCAAGGACCAATTGTGTAAATCAAAATTCCTCAAGGACCACTTCTGCCAAACTTTCAAAATATTTCCAAGGGCCATTGTTGACTTTTTTTTAGATCACAACTTTGACTATTTGGCCGTCTCCCACTCTCATGCTCGTGTTGTTGTTTTATCATTAATTTCTCGTCATTTGCGTAATATTCGTACCTGCACATCACAAACACAAAAACAATACAAATTTGGCATTCATAGTCGGGTTTTTGGTTGTTTTGGTCCGATTATTTAGGTATAAAAGTATGTGTAAATTAACACCTACCAGCCTTTGATATGTTGCTTAATTTTAGTTTGTACTTTTATTAATGGTGTTTGTTGGATGTTAGATACATGTAAATATTACGTAGTAATGGTTAGATTTAAAATGATATTCTTCTGGCGTTGTTTATGGTGCTTCTTTTTGTGGCTTCTTGAGGCAATGTGGCTGAGCCAGTAGCCATTCTTTTTGTGCCTTGAAATCTCATACACCTCTGCATTTTCCTGCTATTAGTATGTTAGTCATGATGCTTATGTTATAACTCAGTTGTGACTGCCCTAATTCCGCTTTTTTTACATTTGTAATTTTCCTGAAATAAGTTTGTTAGTCATGAGGTTTATGGTAAAAAAAATTGGGATCCTCAAAGCAAATTAGAACAAGCTGATTTTTTGTTAGTCATGAGTGTTCACTATATTGTCTAAAACACGCTTTTTTGATAGATTGAATTAGAACAAGCTGATCATTAAAAGGTTTTCTAAATTCTTTGAGGACTTCAGATAGGTATGCTTTTGTGCCATTTCTCTTTAATACAAGATTTTTATTTTCGGAATTTAATCACTTTGTAATGACAAACCATAAGGTATCATAGTGAAAACGAATTGTAGCAGCTCCTGACCAATTGTCGAGACACCTCCAGCTCATTTTGAATGAAGAAGTCAATAATGTGTGTCCTGTTCCAATGCAAAATGGCTCAAATGATGGGGTGGGTTACATTTTAGGAGAGGTAATTATACAAATCTCATTTAAACTTTCTTAATTTCTTTTGTTTTTATGAACTAATGGTTGGATGTAACTGATCACTGATGGGGATTTGGTGAACAGGTTATTCCACGACTCCTATGTAGGTTATATGATTGGGATACCATGAATTTTAGTCAAACGATTATCTATGGCATTATTATATACGCAATGATTGGATATGAGTAGACAGTAGTGAAGTTCTTTTGGCATATCTTCTTCATCTACTTCTCATTATTGTAATTCACATTTTATGGGATTATGATGGTGGCGGTTACCCATAACCACAACATAGCTACTATTATCTCATTTGCTTTTGCAACTTTATGGAGCCTATTCTCCGGATTCATAGTGCCACGAACAGTAAGTGACCAACATCCTATTTGTTGCCTTCCTTATAGATAGATATATTACAACTTTACAAGTGGAACATATTGGTGGGTCTGGGACTTTGGTAACGGGTCTAAACAACTGCATTGGTAGTCATTGAAGCATGCTGGGTCAACCAAAAAACTTTTTTGTCCAATCATTCAGTGTGAAAAATATGATAAAAATGCTTATGTTATTTCAATAAAATCAATCTATTACCAGTTTCACCTGTGCATTTGGATTCTTCAGCTAATTTTTTGGAACAAAAAGAGATCCTATATCATGTTTTTTAAGAAGACAAACTCAAGCATTTTTTTGGAAAGTGTTTTATAAACTTAGTATTAGACTAAAAGTGGTTAACAATGATAAAAATAGTGTTTGGTACAAGTTAACATTGACGAGGGTATTAGCTGAGAGGTTTTAAGTGTGGAGTCACTTGCCACATTTTTGTGATAATATTATTAGAAATTGTATTAGAAAGGTATGTTAAAAATTAGTGTAAACACGAATTTAGGATACTATTTTTAATTTTTGGTTACATAATTGTTGTACCATCTTCTTCAAGTGTTTGCATGAACATCACTTAATTAGCTAATAGTAGTACCCTTTTGTCCAAATGAGTATAGCGTAAGGTTATTTGTAATCTAAATTACGAACTATGGTAAGAGCAGTCATTGTTTCTAAAATTTCCTTATTTGTAGTATGTGAATACGCATATGTTGGTTATTAATGATGGTTTTGATGATCAACATCGCTTAGTATTAACTTTTAATATAACTCTTATAGTAAAGGAGTAAAAAAAAGATCAAGGTACAAATACGAGTGCAAATGATATAAATTTACACTTGCTTTTGCTTTACTCAATCAAGCCTTTGGCATTTTTTTAATCAGGGCCTATGTTCAATGTTTAACAGGTATAACTATATACCTTTGCTCCTCAAGTGTTTGTACATGAACTACTCAAGTGTTTGACGTTGACTGCATACCATAAACCTCTTCAAGACCATCTACCATATTGTTCATCGAATCATTGGCTTATTACTTATTATTACCTTCAAAAAATAATGGAATATGTTTACGTTCTTTGTTGTCTCTTACTTTATTCACACATGTAACTCCTTAATAAATAATTCTTTCTATCATTTAAGAATGAATAAGATAATTGGTACTTGGACTGTTTTCAAGGGGTGTTTGGGCTTATTTAAAATTTTAAAGTACGCAAATGGAGATGGTGCAATGGTGAGTTATACCTGTTACGTTTGTTATATAACATAGGTACACGGGTCATATTAGGTAATGGATCAAAACACATTTGTTAAACATGTCCGAACATGAATTTTTTTTAACGGGTTTAGAACAAGTTGGGCTTTAGGTGTGTTGTTGGGCACATTTTTCAAGACCCCTCTTATGACAGCAAACTGCATGTCCAAATACCCTTTTATGACATCAACCAACATGCCTAAACGCCATTTTATGACATCAAACAACATGTCCAAAAACACCATCGGTCCATCTATATTCTCTAATAAATATTAGCTTAAAAAGATGTTAAAATGCCCTTTTTGCTTTCGTGTCATTCGTATATGATTTCTCAGTAAATTCACAGGATACTAGATGAGGTTTCAATATAGCAAGGTTCGATATCGTTGACAAAAAAAAATACATAATATATTGTTGACACAAAATAATTACATTAATTAGAGTTTTCAGGGGGTGTTTGTGCTTATTTAAAATTTTAAAGTAAGCAAATGGAGATGGTGCAATGGTGAGTTAATGGTGTGTTTGTTATAACACTGGTACACGGGTCATATTAGGTAATGGATCAAAACACATTTGTAAAACATGTCCGAACTTGAAATGTTTTTTAACGGGTTCATAACGAGTTGGGCTTTAGGTGTGTTGTTGGGCACATTTTTCAAGACCCCTCTTATGACAACAAATAATATGTCCAAATACCCTTTTACGACATCAACCAACATGCCCAAACGCCATTTTAAGACAGCAAACATGTCCAAAAACACCATGGGTCCATCTATATTCTCTAATAAATAGTAGCTTAAAAAGATGTTAAAATGCCCTTTTTGCTTTTGTGTCATTCGTATGCGATTTCTCAGTAAATTCACGGGATTCTAAATGGGGTTTCAATATAGCAAGGTTCGATATCGTTGACACAAAAATACATAATATATTGTTGACACCAAAAAATTACATTAATTAGTAAATTAAAGGTTTATTTTTATTGATGTTTTTCTTTACTTATCTTTGCATTATTTTATGTTTATGTGTTTCTTTACATATTACCTGTCACAACTCACCATTTCAGGTCATTTCCCAAAACTTTGACATTTTACTATTCATAAATCACTATTCATCAAAACACTATTCATCGTTTTCGAGGTCAATTTGATATTCTGAGAAACATTTGGGAAATTTACTATTCACTGAACACTATTCATTTCAGGAAAAGTTTTCACTATTCACTTTCATTACTCATTTCATCGTAAATTTAGTTTACGGGTATTCAAATTCGCGTAACCGGATTGGTTTAGGTGCGAATTCATTTCATTAGTGCTAAGGACACTGCATACGGACTAGAGACAGTCTGCATATCATCATAACATCATTTTCACGTTATACCACTCTTAGGATTTTCAAATTTATATATTTGATACATTTAACGTTTTACGTATAAGTATTTATAATAAACGTTAACACCCGGTTTATACATGACGAATATATCTAAATATTCCCACAATGGTCCCGACATATTTTTATATCCATTTTATCATCATAAAAGTTATAACATTTATTTACCCAGTATTTTGGAAATTTATTTTATTTATAACGTAAGCTTATGAATATTACGACGGTTTTCGTGAAAACTAAACAATAATCACCCGAACACTCAGTAATTGTACCCAACATATTTTTAACATATTTACAACTTTATTTTATCCCGAATAACTTTGTTAACATTTATTTCTATTAAACTCGGTACCCGATTTTAACTAATAACTCAAATATACACTAAACCTTACACTAAAATCCTAATTAAATCAAAACTACCCTACCCCCCCCCCCCCCCCATCCACATGAAACCAGCCCCTAAAGTCCTCACTAGGCCATTTTACACATTTTCTTAACCCATGGCATTAATATGTACATATTATACTATTATACTTATAACTACTTAATTACAAAAACCACTAAAAACATAAACATAACAAATTCAAGAATCAAAAAGGCTCATCTCTTCATTCTCATCACCATACCCCACGACTTCAACCATAATCCAAGATCAAGAGGAGTTTTTCCAAAAGTTAAAGCATCAAAGTTGTTCATTTTGCTTGCCTAATCAAGAATCATACCATAAAAACACAAGTAATCCAAGGTTTCTAATCATCTCATCACCTAAAATTTCAAAGTGAGTATTCAAATTTATTTTCATGTTTTCATCTAATTAACACTTATATCTCATGGTATTCATGCTTAATTTCATGCTCATACTAGCTATACCACTTTATTTTTGAAGACTTTTGAAACATACAAACCCTAGATTTGGTTTTAGGTACTCCCTTGTTAAATTAACTTGTTTAGTGATCATTAGGAACCCATGGCACCCTAAGAAGGTGTATGGTAGGATTAGTATAGCTTTGAGAAGTTTGCAAGAGTTTTGGTTGATGTAGAAACTAGTTTTGAACCTTGGAAATGGATTTCTAACAAGTAAATATATCTACTGTCCCATTTTGGTAAATTCTGGAAAATCAGTAAATACAAAGGAAACTTTGGCAAAATTTTTAGAAAATACTTTCAAAAACGAATCCGTAGGCGAAAGAACGGATTAAAAAGAGTTTATAACGAAGAAGTTATGATTTTTTCAAGTTTGTTGACGAAAAGTATTTTTCTGAAAATTACATGCTGTTGGACGTTTTTCGTCGGACAAAAAGAGGCTTTAGACGTAACCCGGAGGAGCCGAGCTTTCCAAAATATATTACTACATACTAAGACGTAACCGTGGATATAAAGAACAAGTAAAACGGACTTATAACGACAAAGATATTCACGTTTGAATATCGGCAAAACTCATCTCATTTTGACAGCTTTTATAAATATTAACACTAAAACTACGTAGTAACTCTAGATTTCTAGAAATCATACCAAGTATCCAATTTTATAACTAACAAAGTATTAGTTATTACAAGTATATTTTTATCACTACAAGGCGTTATTTCAAGGATCTCAACCCGAGGCTTTCAACACTAACATGGAAACATACGATATATATATATATAAGTATATATATTGCAACTAACTTTATTTTTCTAATAGCTATATTTTTCCTAAGTCTTGGAATATATATTTTTGATAACAACAAGTGTTTTTCCAAAGAGTAGAGTGGTATAGGAACATGTGCATGGACATTCATAACATCATTTGGTGATCTAAATTAGATCGTTCATCATTCACATTAGGTTGCGGCAGCTAACCGTTCATTGTTGTTCATTTCACATCATCACAGTATCATCAGTTAAGGTGATTTTTCATAGCCCCGTATACATTTTATGATTGTTTTCAAATCCCATGGGGGAGAATACATTGCACCATTTTAGTACGAGCCCAAGTATCAAAACCTATGTACATTGCTTAAGTAGCTTGTCTGCCATGTGATAAGTCCCCTAGTATCATCATGAACCGTTAATTTGCCTTTAAGCGAGAGTGAGTGGATAGATCTATTGAGGGTGACGCCTCCATCCGTGGTAGTATTTACCAACAGTAAGCGGATGCATTTCATGTCTGTTACATTTGAGTGTTTTGGCAGAACATTCAGGAGGGGCATAATTTCATCAGTCATAGCTTCGGTGTCATGAGCTTAAGGTCTATTGTACTATTTTACGTGACTTTTGTCATGTACTTATACTTGTGGTGGCCGTACAACATTACATTTCATAAACCTATGATTATTCACCAACTTTATGTTGACCGTTTTCGCAATGTATTTTCAGGTAACTAAGGCACTATCATATTACATGCATGGAGTCACATTAGGGTGTGCCTGGGATGACGCACTACATTTTGGATTTTTCATGCACTTGTAAATTATCGTTTGACATTTCCTGAACTTGTTTTCTGTAAACGTTTCAACCTTTGGGACCTATGTTTTGTAACACTGGATGTGTTTTAAATAAATCAAACGATGTGTATTTTCCAAACGACACTTTAGGTCGTTCAATATTTCCTTGTTATGGTGCTATGACAGTTACACCCCCAGGCATTCCATTCCGCTGCAAGTCAGGTAAATTGGGGGTGTGACATTACCATCTAACTAGCAGGGTACCCGCGCGTTGTAGCGGCGGGTACCCTGAAATTAAATTTTCCGGTGAATCATGTATTTTAGTTTATTATGTTTTTTTTGACAATAGATTTACGGATATCAAGAATTTCGTTTAGGCCGTGCTCGTTCGGGTTCGAGCCTGTTTGGCCCGCACCCATTCGGGCTCAAGCCCATTAGGCCCGTGCCCGTTCGGGCATGAATATTTGTATAATGTGCTTTATTATTTGTATTAGTGACGTTTAATGTAGGAATTGTGTTTAATTTGGTTGTACAATATGCTTGATAATTTGTATTTGTGATATAAGGGGTGTTTTAATAATTGTATTAATTGTATTTATTGATCAATTAAATAATTGACTATATTAAATATCATTAATGTGGTTTTTTTTAATATGTGCATTAAAGTGGTGTACATTATGTTTTTCTTGTCTTGTAAGTCTGAAAATTATGTGCATTAAAGTGGTGTACATGTATCTTTCCTATTAAAGAAATGTTTTTGGTCTTAAACATTTTAAGACTTCTAAATATAGATGTCCTAAATACATTATAAGGTAGTATAGATAACTGAACCCTTTGAGCTAAATCTTATTTATCAACATTCGTTATGTTTTTTTCCTGTGCATGTTGGCAAATTTCAAAGAATGTAAGTAGTTAGGTTGCTATTACTCCTCCAAAAGAAACTCAATTTTATTATAAATATACATATGTAAATGCATTTGTATAAGTTTTTAAGAGTTAAATGCAAAACAGGTTTGAAGGTTGTCGTTTGTGATCAAGATAGTAATATCTCTAAAACTACTACACGGACCATTTACAAAGAAGTACTTCAAAGTGTATGAACATGGATCAAGAGGTACATATCACATGTTTTTTTTACCACATTTTAAATTTAATAGATTATGTATCACAACCGCTTTTGCTTACATTTTCTATGGACTATTAAGTGTTCCCGGGATGGACAGTTGTTGTTGAATTGATTAGTGCTCACATACATCATTTGCTATTCAAGACCGTCAAATTTGGAGACGACAACGCATTAACGTTTCTTATTTTAATTGTTACAAACTCAATTGATTGTCGAATAATTGTTTCTTTCATATATTAATAGAACATGTTTACGTTTATTGTTTTCTTATTATCTAAATTTCATATTTCTTTAAAAACCTCGTGAATCCACGGGTCTTTAAGCTAGTACTACTATATAATGCATCAAATTCCAAACCTAACTCCTAACCAAAAATTAAGATAAGGGGCTTCAATTATGAGGTGACATGTGTCACTTCTCAACTAACTCCAAGCTTAACTCCTAATCAAAAATTAAGATAAGGAGGTCCAATCATGAGATGACATGTCACTCCCCAACTTAAAATTCACATTTATTTTCAAATTGAAATATCTTTTTATCTATTTATTTTTTTATGATCTAATTTCACCATATTTTTTAAAATTTTATGCTTTTTAATTCAACATCCATTTTAATATATTTTTATGAGTTTTTAGTTTTTACATTTTTAGTGGGTTTATTTTTATTAATTCAAATTTTTACCACTTTAACTTTTATTTCAATCGATACAATCTTGATTCGACAAAATTATATACTTTTGGGGGAAGGGTTTGACGGGTAAGAGATTGCGAGGGACTTTTTATATGCGGGAATAATAATGTCACGGACTCACGGGAAAGCAACGGGAAACCCAATCAAATAAATACAACTAACATATACATTCGGAGTGTTGTGAAACGAATTCATTAAGCGGGTAGGGAATTGCGGGAAAAGTTTGGCTATCAATTCGTTTACTATATTATAATATAACTATATTTATCGCCGCCGCTGTGCGCGGGTATCCAACTAGTACTTCAAAATGTGACATGTGTCAGTGTTTTTTAAGTGACATGCTAAACAAATGTACATAGTTTAACACTTTTTAAAAGTTTATAACATTTATTGAGACCTTTGTAATTCACGTACTAAAACACCACTTTTGATAAAAATGTGTTGTTGTTTAATGAACCAAACCATAAAATAAATCATGCTTTATTTCTTTTCCGTAATTTATGCTTAAAAGTAAGCATTTGTTGAGAAATTTATAACTTAGTTCAAATATATATATATATCCATTTTACATTTACAGGTCATGGTTTTATAAGCTCTTTCGGTTTTACACAAGTCAGTTTGTATAAATGAAACACTTGTTCACTTGCAAAAGATGGTCGGTTAGATTGTGTTTGGATGGTTAGCGATGCACATTCGGCAACCATAATTTTTTTTTTCTATTTCTTTTATTAATTACATATACTCCGTATAATCACTAAAACTTATATATATGCACATTTTTTTTTAAAGACGATTGTTAAAAACGTATTGCAAACATGTGTTTGGTTTACTTGTATCTTTTGAGAAAGGAAAAGTGTTGTTTTACTGCATTTCTTTGTAATTTTTTTATTTAATACAAATAGGTAATAAAGATCATGCTTTTAATGTGTTACTTCATCACCACTAAAACTTATATATATGCACATTTTTTTTTAAAGACGATTGTTAAAAACGTATTGCAAACATGTGTTTGGTTTACTTGTATCTTTTGAGAAAGGAAAAGTGTTGTTTTACTGCATTTCTTTGTAATTTTTTTATTTAATACAAATAGGTAATAAAGATCATGCTTTTAATGTGTTACTTCATCACCACACGTCATCTCGACACTATTTGTCAACTGGTATTTTGTCAGCTTGTTTGTTCGTAACACATGCAACAAAGTCACTGGGGTTTGATGTAAACGTGGAGGAGGTCGCTGAATACGCCCTTACAGTCAATAAAGTTTTTGACAACCAAAAGAATTGATTTACAGTCAGTTTCCTGAGTATGTGGTTGCCCACTCCAATCTGAAAGAGTTATGTACTCATAAAGGTAGCTTTTTCACTACAAAAGAATGAGTCTAACGCTATTCGATGGAGTACCAGCAATGTTGACAATCAAGATGGTTCTGATATTGATAAATGTCATATGGAAAGCGAGAACATATCTGACTATCTGACATATCTTCTTTTGACAAACACTGTTATGATGCCGATAGGTATTGGCATGATCAGGTATCGCGACACCTGTGCTGAAGCAATGCATTTTTTCAAAGAAAAAGGTAATATTACCGAAAAAGTTGAAGCATGTCTAAAGCTGCTGGAAGTTGATTCTCTTGAAGTGTTGCCTAGTAAAGTGAAGGGGGATCGATGCAAATCTGCACTGTTTATGTTTGAAAAGTGAAGGGTTGCAGGCTCGCGTTATCTTTGAAAAAGATGGAAAAAAAGCGTATGTGGAAAGTCATGAGTCAAGTATGGATCGAAATCTTAGCTTATGCTGCTACTCACTGCAGAGGATTTCACCACTAGCAACAGCTTAGAAAAGGGGGCGAGTTTTTGACTCATGTTTGGCTACTGATGGCACATTTGGGCATCACCGAGCAGTTCCAGCCTCCAGGTGTCTCAGTGTCATGCTAGAGCTAAAATCAGAGTCCTGTAATGCACATAACTGTGATATAGCTAGGCTCCGACATTCTTTTGTTACTTATTGTTAGTTCTGTAGATAAAGAATTTATATTCATATATTTGTACACTTCTTGATACCATGAACAAATATGACTTCATTTGTTTTATCTAAATCTTTCTTATAAATCTTTCTTGATACCAAAAAGGCTCAGTCATCATATCGCCAGAATCCTTTTTCAATATATGATTGTGATTTACTGTCTATCATTTGAAACAGGATTATATCAAAATTGTATTCTAAGGCTTTAACGATGAGGTTTGGTGCGTGCTATTATCCAGGCTGGGGCGGACATGCTTAAGGCGACGTGCATACCTTAAAGGGCTAATGGCCTTTAATTTAAATGTATCATAGTTGTCATCATTTTCTTCTATATGTATCGAACATTTTTTTTTTTTTTTTTTTTTTTTTTTTTGCTATTATATGTAATAAACTTGATTTTTTGGTCATTTTTGTGTACTTAATGACCATTTTGCCCCTCGAGGGGCAAAATGGTCATTAAGTACACAATAATGCCCAAAAAATTAAGTTTAGTACACATAATAGCAAAAAAAAAATTATACGATATATATAAAAGGAATAAGTGACAACTATGATACATTTTGATGCCATTAGCCCTACCTTAAAAACGTCTATCACTAGTGTAAAAACGAATTTTTTTCTTCACATATTTCAAAGTTTAATACTAAGTGCATACTCATTTCAAATTTCTATAAAAAAAAGTGCATATCATGTGACAAATTTGTGCCTCTGCCACTACATCCATGGCTGTTCTCAAAGGTGGCTGACCGCCTAGGCCCAGTTTTATGAGGCCCAAAATTTTTACGTCGCCAAAATTTACATTCAATGCATAAAACTTGAAAGATGTTATTTATATGAAGAGGTGAGATCTATGCAAAACAAGTATCACTTAGAAAACAAATAAGTCAATCTCAACCATCCATCCTCCTTTCATCTAATGGCTAAGATCAAATCAAAAAATAACAAAGCGAGGGCAAAATTGGCATTTTAGTTCATTTAATATAAAAACCCACTTTTCATCTTTTTTTTAAAAGAACATATCTTGCAAACGGTAAATCTTCAAGCTACGAAAAATATACCATTGCGACGAGAAAAAAATTATCTTTCTATAGATATGCATTGTTATATACTTTCGACGAACTTTTTTTTCAAAATTTCGTCCAGAAAAATCCCATGGGATTCGTAAAAAGACGATTTTTTTTTCAAAATTTCCGTCTAGAAAAATCCCACGGAATTCGTAAAAATCACATGGGATTCGTAAAAAGACGAATTTTTTTTCTAAATTTCCGTCCAGAAAAATCCCACGGGATTCGTAAAAAATCCCATGAGATTCGTAAAAAGACGATTTTTTTTTTCAAAATTTTCGTCCAAAAAAATCCCACGGGATTCGTAAAAATCCCATGGGATTCGTAAAAAATCCCATGGGATTCGTAAAAAGACGATTTTTTTTTCAAAATTTTCGTCCAGAAAAAACCCACGAGATAAGTAAAAATCCCATGGAATTCGTAAAAATCCCATGGGTTTCGTAAAAATCCCATAGGATTCGTAAAAAGACGTTTTTTTTTTTTTTTTTTTTTTTTTTTTGCAAAATTTCCGTCCAGAAAAATCTCACTGGATTCGTAAAGAAATCCCACAGGATTCGTAAAAAGATGATTTTTTTTTCAAAATTTTCGTCCAGAAAAATCTCATGGGATTCGTAAAAATCCCATGGGATTTGTAAAAAGATGATTTTTTTTTTCAAAATTTCAGTCCAGAAAAATCCCACGGGATTCGTATAAATCCAATGGGATTCGTAAAAAGACGATTTTTTTTTTCAAAATTTCTGTCCAGAAAATACACCATCGCGACGAGAATTAAATCCTCTTTCTATAGATAGGCATTGTTATATACTTTCGACGAACTTTTTTTTTTCAAAATTTTCGTACAGGAAAATCCCACAGGATTCGTAAAAAGACGATTTTTTTTTCAAAATTTCCGTCCAGAAAAATCCCACGGGATTCGTAAAGAAATCCCATGGGATTCGTAAAAAGACATTTTTTTTTTTCCAAAATTTCCATCCAGAAAAATCCCACTGGATTCGTAAAAAAATCCCATAGGATTAGTAAAAAGACAATTTTTTTTTTCTAAAATTTCCGTCAAGGAAAATCCCATGGGATTCGTAAAAAAAATCCCACGGGATTCGTAAAAGAAGATTTTTTTTCAAAATTTCCATCCAGAAAAATCCCATGGGATTCTTAAAAAATCCCACGGGATTCTTAAAAAATCCCAAGAGATTCGTAGAAAGACGAACTTTTTTTTTCAAAATTTCTGTCGAGGAAAATTCCACAGGATTCGTAAAAAAATCTCACGGGATTCGTAAAAAAATCTTACGGGATTCGTAAAAAATTCCCACGGGATTCTTAAAAGGAAGATTTTTTTTTTCAAAATTTCTGTCCAAGAAAATCCCTCGGGATTCTTAAAAAAATCCCACGGGATTCTTAAAAAAATCTCACGGGATTCGTAAAAAATCCCACGGGATTCTGTATAAATCCCATGAGATTCTATATAAATCCCATTTTACTTTATATAAACAGTAAGTACAAAATCACATGAGATTCTGTATGAATCTCAAGGGATTCTGTATGAAATCATATGAGATTCTGTATAATTTATCTTGTCGATAAATCACAAAGGATTATATGTGAAATCACATGGGATTCAGTATGAATCTCATGCGATTCTTAGGTGCATCCCATGGGATTCATTGTGAATCCCATGGGATTCTGTATGAAATCAAAAAGAATTCATTGTTAATCCCATGAGATTCTGTATGAATCACAAAAGATTCATTAAAAGCATTAATAAATAGTTTATGTTACATTTTTTTCAATACTACTAAAAGGGACTCTTTAAAACTTTACAATAGATGGACAACAAAACAATTAACCATTCCTAAGTCCTAACACAGCTCAAAATTAGTACGAAGTACATTATACAAATATTTTAACTCTTTATATGAGTAAATCTTTAATTAAAAATGAAAGAGATTTTATATATTTGTGGTCCTACCTTTTTTTTTCTTTTCATTTTTTTAAACAAAACTACACAAGTGCACAAGTGCATAGATAATGAAACATAACTACAAAAGTTACATAGCCTATTTTATTGCAATAGATTAACTGACAGAAGCAATACCAACAACCCACGTGACTCTTACAAGGAACCTCCTTTTTATACAAAAGACTATATTTTTGTTTTTCTCTTTCATTTAGTTCCTAACATAGATCCTAAAATCTTTACATCTTTTTCAAAATCAACTGTCTCACCATATTCGTTGGCCACAAGGCCTTTGGTATACATCGCTTCTAAACAACATCAAAAACAATGTCTTCTAAACACATAATTAATCAACCAACAGACCGTGCATCGCACGGGTTAGATAAAGCATCGTAGAGTTAAAAAAGAAGGTTGCCATTGTCAAAATTAATTGTGTATCCTTAAAATTATTAGATTGTCCAAAAAAATAATATGACAAAAAACTAAAAAGACCAAATAAAAATAAGGTAAAATAATAAAATATTAAAGAAAGAACACCAAAGGCTTTTTTCCTTCAATGTTAGTCACCCCACCACGTGATTGCAGTGTACTTCTTCCTTTTTATCCTTTTCTTTTTTGTTTGTTGTGCTAAAAAACACCAAAGGCTTTTTTTCCTTCAATGGCTTCTTTCTCCTTCACGCTTCCAACAAATACAACCAACTCCACATTCTAGAAACTGAAAACGATGACGACCACAATGACAACGACCTGAAAACGACGACGACGTCGCTCGGTCAAACATCACGTCTCTCCTGGAAACGCTGACGTTCGCTTGGTCAAGAATCAACGCGGCAAAATCTGCGTCCTCTCCATCGACGGCGCCGGGATGTTTCGCCGGAAAAGCTCTAGCTTATCTCGAAAACAATATCCGATGATCTTGTCCATCGACGGCGACGTGTTTGGGGATCTGAGAGAGAGATGAGAGAGACGAGTGTGAATGTGTGTGTAGTGTGTGTTTTTAAGGGTTAGGTAGAAAGTATTGAATGACTAAAATGTCCTTCAGTATATTTGTTCATTTTAATATAAAAATGATGATGGTTGAGATCTTTTTATTTGTTCTTTAGATAATTGTTGTTTCGTATTGAACTTTTCTCTTTATATGAATAAAGACAAAGATTTCTTATTTTACCGGGTATTTACCCTTTTATCCATGAAAAAAGACAGATTTTTCACAAAAAGTTTTTAAAAAATAACTAATGTTTTATACAATAACTCTTTATAGTTATCATTGTACGTTTTAAAATATTTTATTTAGCTTTTTAATAGAGGTCCCATTTTTCACTTCCCGCTCAACTCCTTTAAAATCACGAAAACGGCCCTATTAGTACCATGAATGTGTAGTGTCATATTATGGTCAAATGTACAACATGGCCCTACTATCCGTACGTTTGTTAATTTCTATACGTGATTTAGCTCGTCACTTTCCTAACTACTGTATATCGTTCAAAACCTCATTTGACACCATCGCTAAGTTTAAGATCCAAAGTACAAACATCAAACTTATATTAAACATGCTTTTGGACAAACTTTCCAAAACTTTAGTTCGATCCGGATGTAATCATGACCACATTCATCATTGCCACATCGATCTTTTTCTCCACCAACAACTTCACGACCAAATAATTGTAATAAGATCATCAATTTCATCTCCTAAAACACACCCTACTTAAATAGAAATAGACCCCACAATATACTCACACACACACACACAATTATTTAACTCTTTACAAAACATGAGCGCATGCAATATCTTGAAAACGATTGACCTACTCAAGTCACCGGTTCATTTGGTTATCCGATTGTAGCGAACTGCAAAAATCCATATAATTAACAATGTTTAATTATATATTAATCTCCGTCATTAATTTTAATCACCATTTTTACGGGAAAATTTAAAATTTTCTTTATTATATTATTTTGACACGAAAACATTATCACAAAAATTACCAAATAACGGGACGAGCTCACAACGTGTAACACGAAATTTAATTACTCACTAATAACACTAAAATCGTGCCAAAGTTCACCAACCCAACTTCATCCCATCGTTACTATTCCTCAGCCCATCACACAAGCCCAACTTTCCTTTTTATTTTCAGTTTCTAGTCGAGCAGACCCCCTCCAAACGCCCCTTTTTTCTTTCAAATTCTAAACACAACGTATACGTATTTTTATACCACCTAATTGTCAACCCACCAAAGAAGTAGGACGCCAAATATTAGCTCTAGACACGAATGTTGAATACATTTCCGGAAGGCAAAGTGTTCGCTCCAAAAACAACCCATTTGACATATAAATAATTCAAAACTCAACCGTTTTAATCCTGGTTTGTTTCTAAATGATTCTAATAATATTTCAAGCATCGTTTCATAATTTAATATTGAGTTTCATCAGCTATGGATCAAGTTCTACACTATTTTCCAAATCGTATATGTATATATGTCCTAGTCGACATATTTTAAAACACAACTCAATTCCCATTTATTTTCCCTCACTCTCACAACCCTTAAAGTCCTTGTTATACAGTAAAAATCTCAAATGATATCCCAACATCTCTGACACTCAATAGTTAGAACATGTGAGAATGTTTTGAAACTTAATATGAATTCATACGTTATATATATAAAACGTATAACCTACTACTCTTTCACCACCCCTCACACTTCACTCCTTTCTACATTTTTAAGTTCCTCTCAACTCTTAAACAAGTCACAAACGACCAGGAAGCTTTTCCATTTCATTTGGGTCTCATTCGAAGGTTATGGAGTTTAATATAACTCGTATATTGGTTCTAGCCATTCATGGGATTGTTCCTCTTGTTCTACTCATTCTTGCTCGTCCACTCACCACCCTAGAGGTGTAGTAAGTACCTAAGAACCCTCTTTGATCTCCTCTTGTTCAATATTTCTTGTCCATGCATCATTTTCTAGTTCATGTCGAACGTATTTAGTTTCATATATATTTTATACGAACGTACAAACATATAAAACCACAAACGTGACTAGCCTCTATCTTGGAAGGCCTAGGAGTTACGTAGCACACTTGTTTCACGTTTATTTTTACGTTACATGCATCCATAGAACTCAATTCGTACTACACGTAAAAAGTATATATAGTGAAAACTTAGAAAATTTAACTAAGTGTTACTAGTAAAAACTGTTTCAAGTAGCGACTAAAATGGCCTTGTAAAACTCAAATTCATTTAACGACCCATCTATATTTTTACATGAACTCATAGACGCCATGACTAGCTACAACTTTCATATAGATAACTTGTAAAAACAATCACGCCTCGACCCTCTAAAATGACTAAAGTGAATCGACCCAAAGGAGATGAAACTGAAAAACTTAGAATTTTTCCAAGTCTTTTTACCTAGAAAACTGCTCCAAATCGCAACTAAGATGACCCCATAAAACTAAATCCGACTTAACAACAACCTATTATTTTTACACAATCTGTTTCTCTTTGTTACAAACTAAAAGTTTCATGTTTATAAATTGTAATGATAAGCTCGTTTAAACCCCTCAAATTGGCCAAAGTAAAGTGATTAAATCCATTATCAAAAACTAGTTATAAAAGCTTAATGGACTGAAAAGCCCAATAAGCTGAAAATAAGCACTCCATATAAGCTGGACCAAAAAGCTCTTTTGATATGATTTTATAACATTAAAAATGAGCCTAGGGATAAGCCCAACTTGTCTCCACGCTCATGGATCGTTAAACGTTAACGGGCCTTTAATTTAGCTCGTTAAAGCCCATTTATTGAAAAATAAGCTATTTTTGTAAATAAGCAGTTGAAATAAGTTTTAATAAGCTTCAATAAGCTCCAGAAAATTTAATATAATTTTTCCCATAATTTTTGAACGTTTGGACTAAAAATGTAACGCAACAACGCCTAGAAGGACTAAAACTGCCAAACCATTTAAACTTGGACTGAAACTGCCAAAATAGAAAGTTTAGGATAAAAATTGATACTACCTCCGTCCCATTATAAGTGTCCAGTTTGACTTTTTGTAGTCTTTCTTGTTTAACTTTGACCTTAAATTATTTTATTTGTGTTATATAATATTTGATGCAATATACATGAATGGATTAGGTTTTAAACATATTTTTCATTGATATAATTTTTGTTAAGTATTATATATCACAAATAAAAAGTATTTAAGGTCAAAGTTGAGCAAGAAAGACTTCAAAAAGTCAAACTGGACACTTATAATGGGACGGAGGGAGTATTATTTAATATTCCAAGCTTAGAATGCTATATTGGACATGTAGTGAACTATAAATGAAAATTATTATATAAAAAGGACTAACGGTGTAACGCTAACGCCGTTAGAATAAAAAGTGTAAAATTAGAAAAAGGACAAGGACCCACATATTATATTTGACATTCTTATTTTATTTTCTATTTTACGTCACCCCATCACGTCATATGCATTTTCATTACATTTTATTTATATATTAGTTAGTTTTACGTTAATAATATAAATAACGATATTTTAACAAATTATCTTTACGTATTATTATCATCATGGTTAAAAAGGAAAAACTTTAGAAATAATAACATAACTTGTCATATTATTATAAATATAAGAATTTCATTCGCATATCATCTTTTCATCATAACGATTAATCGTTATTCATTTACCAAATAGTATTTGGTTAGATTCTCAGATAAATTTATTTATCAGGTTCCGTATTAAAGACGTTTCCATAATCATTCTCATAATCTCATCCAACTTTACTTTTCATCATTCCAGTATCAATCAAGGTGAGTCATAGCCCCAATTTCCAATACTTGTTTTAACTCTGTGGGGGAGATACATGCTTACATATACTTTGATAATTTTATAAGTATATGAATAAATTACATGATTCAAATCAATTTCCTTATTAATAGTTATCTGATGAAATTTATGACTTAAGATGTGATATATATATGTTACTGGCGAATTACTTAACTGAAATACTGAACTCATATGATAATGCTTCCAAAATGATTATTGTGGCATGATAATTGACTATACTATAACATCCTGAATGATTCTATTATCTCTATATGATATTTCTATGTTTTAACAGAAATAATTGCTATGAAGAGCACCAATACTCTAGTTACATCGTTACCTTGATATTGCCTAAGTTACCTTTATATCCATAAAGTCCCTCAATCATGAGCCATTAATCACTTGTATGTGAGCGCGAATATAGTGAACAGCTTCGAAACCTGTTAAGGCTTGACATCCTATCCCACTAATACTTGACGGAATGCCACATGCATGTGGTTAGTCGTATTAGTCGTGATACACTATATTTGAGTAAAAATAGGAATTGGCAAATCACCTATTAGAAGAGGGAAATATTATCATTGACTTGATAACCATCTCAGTGTTAGCGTTTTGCGTGTCATGAGGCTTGGGGCAATATCCATAAGAAAATATATGTATTCAACATATATTTAGATACAGCTGTATAGGTATTTGACCAGACTTGAATTATAAATCTCACTACATTAGTATCATGAGTTTCCATCTCATGTTAGGATATTGATCCATTATTTGAATTCGATTGAATATCTATATGATTTATCTATGATTATAATCAACATCACTCAATACTTGTTCTATCATTGTTAGTATTTATTACAATTATTATTATTGAATATTCCTGAATCTATTAAAATAAATGGTTTTCCATAAAACTCTATGAACTCACCAACCTTTGTGTTGACATTTTTAAGCATGTGTATCTCAGGTAATTAACGGAGCAGGACAAGACACGGAGCGGACATTTATTACTCTGATAAATTAAAATGGTGTAAAAATCAAATATGTCATTCTTACAAGCCTTTATATCTTTTAATGAGATTTTAAATCAAACGTTTCATCTTTTATCAAAAATATTATTTGAATGACAAATAACTTTCAAAACGCTTCTTTTAAGCTGTTTTATGTGATTATAACTTTGATCCTCCCCGTAACACCCAAATTACTTTTCTGCTGCTAAAACATAAATTTGAGGGTGTTACACCGATTCAACCGGTTCAACCAATGTGTCAATCCGGTTTTTCTACAAAAATAATCTCATTTCAAAAAAAAAAAAAAAAAAAAAAAAAAAAAAAAAAAAAAAAAAAAACCGTATATATCTCATGGCTATTGATATATTGAGCCTAAAAATATATTTACCAAAAAGGTGACATGTAAATATAAAATTACATTGCAATTACATATATTTAACTTGTGTTATTTGTAAAAGAAGGAAAAAAAAAAAAAAAAAAACCCAGTTTGGATCTCGAGAACCGAGTTGAACCAGGTAGCCTTAAACCCAGCGGGTTTAGCTGGGTTTCGAAAATCAAAAAACCAAATTAATTTGACCATTTTTTACCGGAATCTGTTGAACAGATATCTGGTCGAGTCGGGTGTTAAAACAACGCTTATGCACACCACCATATTATCAACAAAAAGAAAAATAAGGGAGACAACTTCGGTGGTGAGGATGTATTTAATAGCACGACTTGGTGGTGAGAGGAAGACATTTCATTGTGAATTTTACCATTACACTTAGCCTCATGGCCGTAGAATACCAGGCCCTGGATATTATCTTGTGCATAACTGCATAAGGCCTCACTTTTCGGAAGGGCCCAAAATTTAAATCCATTAAACATTTAAAGGGTCTTAAATTAAATATGGGGGGAGAGTTAATTTGTATACCAAACATTTTTTGTATACCTAATCTCCACCATCCATCTAAAAAAATCAATGGTAGAGATTAAAAATATTTTTATACTTCTCATATTTTTTATTATTTAAACATCTCATGAAATGATAATCGCTAGACAAAACAAATTATACAGTCACGACCAGCGTTTAATTATCTGTATATAGACGGGCATTCTGATATACTTTCGATAAACTTTTTTTCGTTTTTTCTTTCCTTTTTCTTCGTATTTGATAATAGCATGAAAAATCACATATGATTAAACACTAATTTGAATATTCTAATAGATTATAGTAGTTCGTTTATGAATATCACATGTGATTGAGATCACGTGTGGGAAAAATCACATGTGATTAAGATACGTGTTTGAAAAATCATATGTGATTTCATTAGAAATATTCAAATTAGTGTTTAAACACATATGATTTTTCATGCAAGTTTCAACTACGAGGAAAAAAAAGTAACAAATGTGAAAGAAAAAAAAATTGTCGAAAGTATATATCAAAGTGCATATTTATAGAAACATAGTTAAATGATCGTCGTGCTGGTATATTTATTTTCGCATAACGATTGCCGGTTTTAAAGATACGAGTATTAATATTTGAAAAAAAAAATGAAAATGAATTTGTTAAAATGACGGGTTTAATGCCATCCATTTGATCAAATGAAGATGGAGGGTGGGGATTGGCCCCTATGTAGATAAAGTTTTAATCAAAATATTGAGTGTTTTATTTATATTAGCAAGGGACTGTGTACGATGGTATCAAAGATAATCTAAAACCTCAAACAATCTTTTATTTACTGATAAAACTCAATAGTTGGCACAGATTACCAACTATCAATAAGCGAAGAATACAAGATCAGATTATTGTTAAAACAATAGTAATCAAACGATTACAGTGAAGAGACTGATCAAGATGATAAAGCAATATGAATGAAAGAAAGAAGCATTAATAGATTTTTGAGAGAGAATTGATGTATCGATTGTTCCAACATAACCCAAGCAGATGAGATGATTATATAGGCTAAGATCATTCACTTTAGTCCTTAAGCTATGTAGAAGTATCCATAAGCTTCCCAAACTTCTCCTTACTCTTCGTATAAGTATCCATTTGCACATGATCAAACCCTCTACTTTATTACCTACAAAACATAAAAAACTAAAAAAGAAAATAAGCAAAAGATAATAAGTAATATGTTTACATGTCAAATTACTGCTTATTTGAACATTCCCTTAGTTTATCACATAAAAATGTATGCCGATAAACTGGAAGATGTTTGGATAAAATGTCTACAATTTGGTCTTGAGAACCAATCTTTTTGGTACTCAGAACTCCTTTTGCAATTTTCTCTCTGATAAAGTGCACATCTATTTCAAAGTGTTTTGATCTTTCATGGAAAACTGGATTTATAGTCAATTGCAAAGCAAATTTGTTATCACAAAATAGAACAACAAGAAGAGTGTTTTTTGTGTTCAAATAAGCTAACACAGTTTTTGAATCTAAATAATTTCACAAGCAACTAAAGACATAGATCTATATTCAGTTTCAGCTTCAGTAGATGATTTAGAAAGAGTATTTTGTTTTTTACTTTTCCATGAAATAGATACAGTAACCAGTCACAGATTTTCTAGTTTTTAAGCATTTTGCCCAATCTACATCACTGTATCCTTCCAAAACATTATCACTACTTGAATAACAATACCTAATACCTTTACCTGGAGCACCTTTCAAATACCTTAGAACATTTAAGGCAGAAGCTAGATGAGATTTAAAGGTGAGTGCATATATTGAGCAAAATAGTTAACAGAATATGCAATATCAGGTCTGGTATGGGTCAAATAAATGAGTTTACCAAGTAACATTTGATATCCAGTAATGTTATCAAGTAAAGGATTATCTTTAGTTGGAATAAAAGGAAGAACTGAATTTGGTTCCATGGGAGTAAACACTGGTTTACACCCAAGAAGACCAAATTCTTTAAGCAGTTCTAAACAATATTTCCTTTGAGTGAGACATATATCATTTCCATTTTTCAAAACTTCAATTCCCAAAAAGTATTTGAGAGCACCCAAATCTTTTATATTAAACTTAGTGTTCAGAAAAATCTTAAATAGATTAATTTCATTATCACAGTTTCCTGTGATAACAATGTCATCAGCATAAACCAATAAGGCAATAAACTTTTTATCTTTGGTTTTTGTGAATAAAGAATGATCATTTACAGACCGCACGAAACTATTTTCTTTAAGAACACTAACAAGCTTTTCATTCAACTTTCTAGGTGCTTGTTTAAGATCATATAAAGATTTAGTGAGCTTACAAACTTTATTCTTATTAGATGAATCAGAAAAACCTTGAGGAATAGTCATATAAATATCCTCATCTAAATCACCATAAAGGAAAGCATTATTTATATCTAGTTGATATAATGGCCACTTATTTTTCACAGAAATAGCAATTAAAAGTCTAACTATAGCAACCGGCATTTTAGGGCAATACTATTTTATAAAACTTAAAACTATTTATGAAAACCGGTGACTTCTAGTACTCATTTAGATAATAAAATATGTTTATTATTACCTATTATATATTTTCCGAGCTTTTTAGACATCATTTGAACTAAAAACGAGAGGTTTTCTCGTGAAAGGTGAGAGTAGAGCACAACGCGATCGAGTCGGCACGAGTCTGAACCTAATAAAAACATGAAACAATTAATCTTATACATTTAGAACAAATATAAATGTATTTATGGTCATTTAACAATTAATCTTATACATTTAGAACAAATATAAACGTATTTATGGTCATTTTAAACGGAAAAACAAATTTGAAAATATTGGCGCAACTTAAAACGGCTCTCGAGAATTTTTACTGTGTTAAACGAACCCGAAACATGTTATAATGAAAGTTTAATAAAAGCTGCCACATATAACCCCTCACACCTCCTCATTTCTATTAATATAACCCTATACACCTTCATTTTTCTCAAACCCTAATATTTCATTCTCCCCCTTAACTCCGCCGCCGTCACACCATACATGGCCACCACCACTACCACACGACACCGCCACCCCCACTTTTGAAACAACAACAAACCCACCCTTGTGTGAATCGGTGAGGCTCAAATCAAACAGGAAATGAATAATAACTTGTTAAAAATGAGGCAAAATAGGGTAAAATATATGGTATCATTGCTTTTGTGTCACTTGTTCTATTCTTGATATGCGTGCCGAGATCTTAAAGCTCTCGTATGCCTTATTTGGTCTTGATTCGAGCTCACCTTTAAGCTCACAAGCTCATTTGGTTGTTTTGTTATTTGGTTTGTTTGTTGGGTCACCTTGGGCTGGAACTGAACCCACCCATGGGCTTCAATCAATCATGGGTAGCTAGGATTTGGTTATGTCTTTTGGTTAGAGTTTTGTCCATTTGTGTTGTCTTGCTCGCGGCGTAGAGTCACAGCCGAGACCCCGTGGACTCGACAAGGTAAGATTATTTGGTCCGATTTAATATGGTGGTTATTATGACTTGGAACTCGAGCCGTAGGATTAGACTCGACATTGTGATATTTTGTCCATGTCGTCTGTTGGCCGAGACCCCGTGGTCTCGGTGTGACCTCAATAGCCTATAATGGACTTATGACTAGTAACTTGGACATTATTGACATAATTGATTTTTGACCCGGCGTTATGACCGAGGGATTGATATGGAGATGTGACTCAAAACGGAAATATAACTCGTGACACAATTTGACGTGATAAAAACTAAAAGAAAATAAGTAATAAACATACTTATTAGAAATATTAATTTACAAAACTTATTTGTTAATTATTTTATATATCACTAAAAGGAGAGTTAAAGTGTAATTATTTAATTTTGGAATGAAAACGGAAAAAAACGAGGGTTATTAGACGTTTCGAGGCACGTTTATCCTAGTATACTTATTAGAAATAGTAATTTACAAAACTTATTTGTTAATTATTTTATATATCACTAAAAGGAGAGTTAAAGTGTAATTATTTAATTTTGAAATTTACAAAACTTATTTGTTAATTATTTTATATATCACTAAAAGGGGAGTTAAAGTGTAATTATTTAATTTTGAAATGAAAACGGAAAAAACGAGGGTTATTAGACGTTTCAAGGCACGTTTATCCTAGTATACTATTTGGGATCATTTGTTGGATTATTTAGCCGGTTGTTGATTGGTAGTCGGATTATTTGGGATTTTGCAACATCGAACTTAGGAAGTATATTCTAACTTGGAATATTATTGGACTTTAGACATTAGGGACACTTGGGCGCGAAACCACTTTTGTACATTTGACTCATTATAAATTTAATGTATTCGAGCCGCTACGGATAACAATGGAAATAATATCTAACGAACAATAATATTTATAACATTTGTTGTCTAAACTTATTTGGAGATTAATTAAGTCATTCGAATTGGAGACGTCCTCTAAACGGACGAGTCATGGCGAATTTCTATTTAAACATATACAACAAGTGTTTCATGAAATTAAATGGGGTTATGGGAAAATGTTGACGACTACCAGTCTATCCTTTTTATTTGGTGTGTTTGCTATGTGGGATCACTCTAGGTTATCTCCGTCATCTCTTCTTGACTTTTTGTCTTATTCTTCGCGGTGACTCCGTTGTTCGTTCTTCGTTTGGCGTGTGTACTCTTGAGTCAGTGTCTTCCTACCGTAACACAAACGATGATACCAAACTCTAATAAAAGCATAAAATGAGATTATTTTGGAAATGTAATTGGAATAACTATGGGAATGGGAATAGTTAACTTTTGGAAACTTTTACGCCTTAGATTATTTTATGGAATATATGTTAAGACTAGTCTTTATATTATTAGGTCATGCTGATTTCGTCATGCTGTGAGATTCTAGTTGCTGTTATGCTAGGCTACCCTTGACTGTTGAGCTGTGCTACTGTTAGGATCATTGTGTTGTTCCATCCCATTTATTATTGTTGATATTGCGTTGCTGAGACTAAGGTGAGTTCTCGTAGCCCCACTTTTTAATATGCTTTACCTTGGGGTGGAAATGGTACTCAATGCTTTCGAATGTTTTCATGATGTGATCCACTCTTTTCATGTTTTTGGACAATATGTGTGTTTTGATTTGCAATATGTGTCTTACTATGTAAATTCCAATTTGTGTGACTTGGCTTGAATGTGCTCAAATAATTTTGGGAAGTGGCACCCAGTATATCATTTTGGGAAGTGGCACCCGATATATCATTTGGGAAGTGGCACCCTGACTATGTGTGGACCAATTATATGTATTTGCAGTCTGAGATAGTTTGCGATCTTTACTATGTGCTCACATTTGTATATCTCGCCCACTGTTGTGCTACATTATATTATTCACAGCTTCGTGGTTTAACTTTCAAGCCTACGAGCTCACTAACATTATGTTGACGTTTTCTAGTACCATTTTTAGGTAAACATTGTTAAAGTATTTGAGGGCACATTTATTGGAGTCAGACTATTTGGTACCTTACTGCCATGTTTTCAAGACAATAAGATTTCAATATGGAGACACTTTTACTTTAAAGAGTTATACAAAAATTGTTTTGTAATGATGTAAACTATTATTGAAATTAATGTATGGTGTGTACTATAATGTTATGCAATGTGCCTTCTTGTAATATCCCATAAAATTTCCCTCTTAATTTTAACAATGGGTAATCTATAATCACAACTTAATTAACCGTTTTTACGGGCTAAATTTTTGCTTTTATTAAAACTATTAACATTTCTAAGCTTACGTATCGACAGTTTATTGAGCAAGTTTATTTATTTATCGAGCTTATGGGCTTTTATTAAAACTATTAACATTTCTAAGCTTACGTGTTAGGTCACGATTTTGATAACATAATCACTAATAGATCTAGAGAGAGAAAGAGAGTTTAGAGAGAGAGAGTGGAAGGAACTCTTAAAAATGGAATGAAAGAAAAAGAAATTACCAAGAGAACCAACCCCTCTCAAAGGAGAGGTTACATAGTATTTATAGGTGAGGACTAGGGCAACACTCCCTTCCTCAATATCTTGAAAATGAAATGGGCTTAAGGCCCATGGGCTTGCTACATAAGGCTTAAGTTATAATAAACATACAAGCCTTAGCAACCTATTACAAGTAAATGACCGAGACTTGATAAATAGTAAAACTACGTTCCCAACAATCTCCCCCTAAGGGTCGGTCATCAAGGTTGCTTGACGTCTTCGTCTTAATCTTTGACTTTCAATGCTTTAGGCGTCTTCTAAATCATTCATCGTTCTTTGTTCTTAGTTGATGTAGTTGTGATCACCTTTTCACAATATCATGAAGTTTGCACACCTCATCATAATTCTTCAAGGATAAAATGTTTCTTCATCATTTCGATTAAAATCTCTTTTTCTAAAACTTCTATGATCTCTCGAATTAAAATGTACAAAAAGGTTTCACGTAATATATGCTAATTCGAGGGGGAGAAAGGAAATTCTTTCTGCAATGATTCCAAGTTAACCTTGTTTGGACTTCAAATGGATTCAGACTAACGATTTTTTTTCCCTCGAATTTTCTCCATAATTGTGAGTTTCTAATTTCCTCATTGTTGTTGTCTAATCGTTCCCTAAATGTTTCAAGTGTTTTCAACGGTCAAAAAGGCATAATCGGAAACTAGGGTTATCAATCAGGGCTTTCATTTTTTTAATGTGTATAGTCTAAATTAATTACTTCATATAACTTTAGAGAACACTAAAGAATGCTCGATTGGTGTGTTTGCTCAATTAGATACAACATAGGTTTAGTATCATGTGATTTAGGGTTTTAGATGTCGATGTCTTTGCTGCTAATAGGGCATTTGTTTGTTCAATATTCCTGCATTTTGATGCTAACATGTGTGCATAGACTCAAATCATTACCCCTAAGCATAATCATAATTGGAAAATCTCGAGTGAAAGAATGAATTTATCTGTGATTTTGTGTGTTAATTTGAGAATTCTGAGCACTTAGGTTGATTTAGAATGAGTTTTTTTTTTATTCATCTTATACTTGTTTGTGCCTGATGCATTTTCTCTGTGTGCAAGTACATGTCATCCCATTGAAAGTCAAAATTTCAACATTCGACAAAATGTTTCTTATGGAACATATTTTGAGGTCAAAGGGCAAAATGTGTTTAAAGGCTAAACTGGTAAAAGGATTCAAAATGGTGAGAAACAAATTTTTCCAAACTCTACACTCTTGTCTGACACCGGTAAAGCAAGTGTGGAGACCAAAGCAAAGTCATTCAAAACCTTTCATATTTTCAAAATCTGGAATGCTTTGGCTTCAATAAAAGAATGTCTCTGATCTGAACATCCCAAATAACGGAAGTTTTCCATTCATCACAGAAACAAATCTTCAAAAAGAACCCATGAGGTTCAACTTTAGATGGAAATCTTTTTTCAGATTTTAAAAACTCAAAAGAGAGACTCCGAGTCTCAAACAACTTTCAACAGTAAAAGAGTTTTTGAATTTCAAGCATTCTTTGTTGTATAATACTTGATTATGTTTTCTAAAACCTTGAGCAGAATCATCTCTCGAATTTTTCAAAAAGTATTTCTTTAATACGATTCTAAATTCTGCTCAAGAAGACTATCTCTCGAATAATGTTCATTATTTGAGGGGGAGTATTTTGTTTAAGTAAACTAATTTTGTATTAAAACAACGACTTGTGCACTCATTTCAGTGTACAACTCGTTTTTCAAAGAAATGAAAGTGCCTTGCTAAACCATTTCTTAAAAACAAAACGTGCACTTTTCCTTGAAAACAAGAAGAAGTTCTCATGCAAAGCTTATCTAAAACTCTCTTAATCTTGAGCAAAATTTATTCAAAATTTTTCAAAAGGTTTTTCAAAACTTTTCAAAATTTTGCTCAAGATTTTTTCAAATCGTTACACCCCAATTCGCTCCAAAGTTTAAAAATGTATAAACATATGCTCGTTTTGAGGGGGAGTATTTCCTAATCTAAATGCTTTGTCAAAATCATGTTTTTATGGCTTGTGCACGCATTACAGTGCACAACCCGAACTTGTAAAGAAAGGACCCTGAGGTACGCTTCAGTGCCTCAATCCTTATATAAGGAGCGAAGGCTTCTTACTTTTGAGTAGAATTAATCAACCATTTTCTGATTTTTCATAATTTTGCTCAAAAGACAAGTATTTCACCTCAATGAGTATTCACTTGTTGAGGGGGAGCACTTGAAAACTCATCGTTTTGGAAAACAAAAGTTCTTGTTGATATCTCCCCATAAGACTCAAAAAGCATATTTTAATCAAATGTTTCTCAAAAACAACATCTTATATGCTATTTTTTGAGGGGGAGAAAAGTGAAAGTGATTAAAATATGAAAGATAAATGTTGCTTAAAAGTCAAATCTCATGCGAGCTAGACTCAGATTCACCCAGGAATTGACGAAACATTAAAGTTAGTAAATTCGAAAAGACTTTTCCTCGACGGGTAATAACATCAAGTTAGTTACTAGAGCTAGTTGTCACCTAAAAGCTGACAATGGAACTCTCTAACTAGCCACGTAAGCGTGTCTCGAAAAGGATTTGACTTAGTAGAAATGTACCGTTTCGAGAAACTATCTGTGGACTTGACCAGGCCAGGTAATAACTTCAAGCTAGTCTAACTAGTGATGTAAGCGTGTCTCGAATCGGTCTTGTTCACTGAAAGTGGATCAATTCAAAAAGTGCTCGCTCCTCCTGCATGTGCAAATTTATTAAATACTTATGAGCACATGTGAAGGGGGAGCCCTTCATAAGTTAACACAAAACTCTCAAAGTGTTAAACAAAATGTTTGATAAACACAAACACTTTGAGAGATTTTCAAAGGTTTCAATGGCAACTATAGGATGGTCATGGAGTGATAAGGTGACTAAGGTTAGGAAAAACCGTCCTATGATCCGCCAGAGCCGGAGGGATCTACCCAAGGACATCTCCAATAGTTAGAATTAGAAGTCCTTAGGTACGATACGAAAAAATGAGTAAAGAATGAAAGGAGAAAGAAGGGGTTGAAGAATTAAAAGGAAAAGTAATGAAAAGGGTGAAAAGAAATAGCCCTCCATGTGATTCAACCTTAGGGCAGACACCAGGTTCAACTCATATGCTACTGGTTGTTGCTAAGGCAACACCGGTATTGAAGATTAAGTCGTCATGGACCCAGTGACGCAATGCACTAAACCTTCTTAACCACTCAAGTTCTCTTAAAAGAGCTTGTTTCATTCTCACGGGGAACCAGTGTAATCTATCGACTTATCTCTTAGAGATAGTTGATATTGAAGCAGGAGACCCCTCCCTAGTCTCCGTATAGGAAACCTAAGTGAGCACTTATCGAGTCTAGAGCCATGAGATACATCAAAGATCTCTTAGGAACACTTAGTATTTCTACAACTGGTGTTCTGCATCAATGGGCACCAGCTGTAAATTATCGAGTCCTTCGCAGATCTTAGCAATCTGCCTAGAACGTTTATGAGAGAACTGCATAAGTATTTCTCAATGATTGAACGGAAACTTCTGTCAGGGTCATCATCTAACAGCCTTGACAGGTCACTTCGGTAACTCCTCGTGAGTTACGCTTAGTGTTTGCGATGGTTTCTTTAGCGGTCTACAGTCATGGAGTGATCCCCAACGACTCACCCAGTCATTGAGCTACCTAGTAGGTCTCGTAAGCTTCTTCGGGAGTATCTGACATGGGAACGGCCATGATAAGGGTTAGAAGGAGTCTTCACACTATGCTGTTGACGATCTCTAATTCCTTATCTGTAAGTACCGGATGTTTTATTGCTAACTGTTTACTTTCAGGGACATATCATCTCCATGGAGACTGATTCCGCATGCTCATACATACATCTTGAAGTCAACAAAAGCTCCCTCAAAGATCTAAGCAACTCAATGTTCAAAATTAGATTCTACGCCAAAAAGAAGAATCTACAAAGTTTAAGGACTAAAGATCTATGTGAATGAAAGGGAACTACGTGCATGTGAATGTCTAAGTTCAAAGGTGTATGAGCATGTTGGAATGGACGACGACCACCACAGACGCAGAAGTGACGCATGGCAGCTAACTTCATAAGATGATCACTACCACATCTATTACGAACAATGAACAATGAAGCAAAAGAACACCCACTCTCTTTTGAAGACGTCTTAAGTTATACGAGTCAAAAGTCAAAGACAAAGAAGAAGACGTCAAGCAACCGTGATGACCGACCCTTAGGGGGAGATTGTTGGGAACGTACTTTTATATTTATTCAAGTCTCGGTCATTACATTTTGTAATAAGGTGATCACAACTACATCAACTAAGAACAAAGAACGATGAATGATTTAGAAGACGCCTAAAGCATTGAAAGTCAAAGATTAAGACGAAGACGTCAAGCAACCTTGATGACCGACCCTTAGGGGGAGATTGTTGGGAACGTAGTTTTACTATTTATCAAGTCTCGGTCATTTACTTGTAATAGGTTGCTAAGGCTTGTATGTTTATTATAACTTAAGGCTTATGTAGCAAGCCCATGGGCCTTAAGCCCATTTCATTTTCAAGATAGGGAGGAAGGGAGTGTTGCCCTAGTCCTCACCTATAAATACTATGTAACCTCTCCTTTGAGAGGGGTTGGTTCTCTTGGTAATTTCTTTTTCTTTCATTCCATTCTTAAGAGTTCCTTCCACTCTCTCTCTCTAAACTCTCTTTCTCTCTCTAGATCTATTAGTGATTATGTTATCAAAATCGTGACCTAACATTACGTATCGACAATTTATTGAACAAGTTTATTTATTTATCGAGCTTATGAAAAATTAAACAAAAACTTAACTAAACATACACTAATAGCATGGGCCTCGGCCCACATCTCAAAACAACCCAACGGACCCTTATTACATTTTCTTTTCTTCCTTTCTGTTGGGCCAGTCCTCGACACAAACCCAAGCACAAACAAAAACCTTTATATTATTTTCAAATTACATGTCCTAGGTATGTTTACTTTGGCTAGTTTGCTTGCAAATTTCCTTAACAACCTACGAATATTTTTGCACAACTCGATTCACCTCCCAGCTGAGAATCGTAAGCAACAAACTATTTTATTTAGCTCCATCATCTACAAGTACTCTAAAAAGACCCAAAGCCAACCCCGTTTATCTCAATACCAACTAGACTCAAAACCATTTTTGTCCTAGCTCTATGTATTGTACCAACTCTAAACGACTTCAAGCGATCCTTAGATGTTTTCTAACACGTTTTTAACATTGCTTTGACCTTCAAACCTATCCAAACGAGCCAAACAAAATAACCATGATCATTTTTGTTTTCTTCTTCTCGGCAAAGACACCACAAGTATGATACCATGCACCAACTATCCTATTCACTCTTTGACTCCAAATGATGATCATGAAGCAGGCATTTGAACACATGTTTAAGAGGGATTGACCTTCCCTTTTGTGCCAAAGACCTCAGCGCAAAACCATGGTTTCTTTGTCTCCTTCTCGTCGAAGATTTGCACAAGGACGAATTATGCTACTTACTCTCCATTGACTTCATCATTACACTTCAACCAATCCATACCCTCTTCATCATGGTGCATCATTTCACTCAAAAATCTAGTGTCTTCTTCTTTGTGTCATCCCAAAATTCTCGCTGCCACATTACCAACTCCAATTGACTATATTTTTAAACATATGCACTACACCAAATGAAAGCCTTTGGGACGGGGCAAACAAATGGGACGACATATGTTGTCCCAAATGGACAAAGGGTCCACTTTCTTCAACAAATATAGCAGTCAACGTGAATGTTTTGGGCCCACTCATTTTGGAACGACAATGTCGTGCCAATGGTTTAAAAATCAATTTTATTTTATATAAAGACCAAAGGAACGACATTGTCGTTCCTTCTGGGTTTTTTTTTTTTTTTTTTTTTTTTTTTTTTTTTTTTTTTTTCATTTATCTGTTGTGAAAAAATCAATTTTATTTTAATAAAAACCAAAGGAACGACAATGTCGTGCCAATGGTTTAAAAATCAATTTTATTTTACATAAAAACCAAAGGGACGACATTGTCATTCCTTCTGGGTTTATTTTTTTTTTTTCATTTATCTGTTGCAAAAAATTTTGGTGAAACCTAAATGGACGACATTGTCGTTCCTTCTGGGGTTTTTTTTTTTTAATTTATCTTTTGTATACTAAAAATGATTTTAATTATTTAATTAATACTAAATAAATTAAAAATGATTTAAATTATTTAATTAATACTAAATAAATAAATAATGATTTAAATTAATTAAAAAAATATTTAAATAAATTAAAATTATTTAAATAGATGTTGTAATCTTGTTTTGAATTATTTAATTAATACTAAATAAATACCAAAAACGAGACAATCTTTTATTTAATAAAAAATATTTAAAATTATTTAATTTAATTTAAAATTAAATCCAATAATCTATGCATAACATGTTAAACGGATGAGTCGAGTTATTATGGCTATGCATAACATGTTAAACGGATGAGTCGAGTTGTTATGACATGCATAACATGTTTAGCGGATGAGTCGAGTTGTTATCGATATGCATATATAACAAGTTTAACGGATGAGTCGAGTTGTTATGACATGCATAACATGTTTAGCGGATGAGTCGAGTTGTTATGGATATGCATATATAACAAGTTTAACGGATGAGTCGAGTTGTTATGGATATGCATAAAATGTTTAAGTCGAGTTGTTATGGATATGCATAACATGTTAAACGGATCAGTCGAGTTGTTACGGATATGCATAACATGTTTAACGGATGAGTCGAGTTGTTATGGATATGCATAACATGCTTAACGAATGAATCGAGTTGTTATTAATATGCATAACATGTTTAAGTCGAGTTGTTATGGATATGCATAACATGTTTAAGTCTAGTTGTTATGGATATGCATAACATGCTAAACGGATGAGTCAAGTTGTTACGGATATGCATAACATGTTTAACGGATGAGTCGAGTTGTTACGGATATGCATAACACGTTAAACGGATGAAATTGCAACGAATCCCGACATCAGTTTTCACAACAACAACAACAACATTTTATTAAACAACAACAATAACACAAAAAACAACAACAACAACAACAACAACAACAACAACAACAACAACAACAACAACAACAACAACAACAACAACAACAACAACAACAATGACAAACAAACAGCAACAACAACAATAACAACACTACATACGAAGATAACAGCAACAACAACAATAACAGTACTACATATGAAATTTATCCATGTCACCTAAAAGGTCACGGAGTATTGCATCCGACTGACATGCGTGGTCGTGGTTGGGATATGTTGCCATGTCAAGTTTTGCCTCCTACATCCTTAATTTTGTCTCTAGCACCTGTTTTTGTGCCTCCAGCACCTATTTTTGTGCCTCCAGCAGGTTTATTCTAAGATCTTTTTCATGACAGTTTGAGCACCTTGTTGGAGCAGATCCAGAACCGCTTGATGTTGAAGCTCCCAGAGAACCGGTCATCATTTTGGCGAGTCGTTCCTCTTTCTATAAAAAAAATCACATCCATGGTCATTTGTCCCAGGCTGTTAAAGAGTAAAAACTATTATTTTTAACAACTAACCAAATTATTCATATAATACACGAAAAAATATGTAATTGTTCACCTTCGAGAAAGGACACACATAGTATAGTTTACCACGGGAGTAAGATCTACGCGATTCTCGTAGAATCACGTCTCCTCGTCCACAAGGACAAGGAAAAGCTTCAAATTCTGCCATCTTCTTCACCATGATAACAGTGTGTGTTTGTGGTTGTGAGGTTGAGTGGTTGTGAGTGGTTGAATCGTGACCGGGGTGGCCCGATCTACAAGTTGAGGTGATAAAATGTGGTGGCCAGAAAAAGATTCTGGCGGCCGGAAACTGCTGGTGTCGCCAGAAAACGGAAACTGCTAGAGAGAGATAGAGATATATAGTGAGATGAGTGTGCGTGAGAGTTTTTATTAGTTAGATGAGTGTGTGTGTGTGTGTGTGTGTGTTTATATTGTGAGGATAAGTTGCTAGGTAGGAAAAATTTGGTGGGAAATTATGGCATTGGGACGACAATGTCGTCCCATTTTTTTCATAAAAATTTAGTAGGTATAGCAGAACACAGTTCTCTCATCCACGGGTCGGGGGGTTTTTTTTTATTCAAATTAGGCAAGATTGTCTCGTTTTTGGATGCGATTTACTTTTTATTTATTTAGTATTAATTAAATAATTCAAAACAAGATTACAACATCTATTTAAATAATTTTAATTTATTTAAATATTTTTTTTAATTAATTTAAATCATTATTTATTTATTTAGTATTAATTAAATAATTTAAATCATTTTTAATTTATTTAGTATTAATTAAATAATTAAAATCATTTTTAATATATAAAAGATTAATGAAAAAAAAAACCATAAGGAACGACAATGTCGTCCCTTTGGTTTTCACCAAAATTTTTCGCGAAAATTAAATGAACCCTCCATGAATATTAAATGATCCCGCCACAATATTTGGAACGACATTGTCGTTCCTAATGTTAAAAACAATGAAGCTGAAAAAAAAAAAGAAAAAAAATCACACCCTTTGGTACGACAAAGTCGTTCCAAAGGTAATAAAAAAAAAATACCCCACGGCTTGGGACGACAATGTCGACCCATTGGGCTCAATTATTGAATAACCTGGCCATCAGTCCAACGATTGTTCATCATGCATCTTTTATCAAAAAAAAAAAAAAAAAAAAACACGCCCCATTATCATCTTCTTCTTCAATCCACACCACCATAACCAAATTAATACCACATTCGACACCACTATCACCTCAAAACACCAATTACACACGCACCACTGTGCACAATTTGTTTAATTTTTGTTAATTTGGTTTGTGTAAAGGTATGAATTTTTTGTTAATTTCATTTTGTTAATTTGTTTTGTTATTGATATTCCTAGGTTTGATAATCTTTGTTTCTATTTTGTGTTGTGTTTGTGTTGGCGTTAGATGGCAGCAGCAGCACCACCACCGTGAACCACCACGGCAACAGCAGTACCGCCGTCAAAGGTATTTTTTTTTTTTTTTTTTTTTTTTTTTTTTTTTTTTGTTAATTTTAAGGTATGTTTTTTTTTATTGTGTTAAAGTGTTTTGGTACGACAATGTCGTCCTCAAAAGTTATGGACAGCAGGGACAAAGTTATGGACCACCTCTAGCTTGTGTTTTTTTTTATTGTATTAAAGTGTTTTGGTACGACAATGTCGTCCTCAAAAGTTATGGACAGCCGGTATTAATTTAGCTTGTGTTTTGTTAGACATTGTAGTAAAGTTTACAAGTATTGATGTGCTAAAATGAAGTTGGTATTAATTTAGGTTTATTTATTTTTTTTTTATTTTTTTTTTGCATGTTTTTGGTTAGCCAGGACAGCCGGGAGAGCCGGGACAACACCTCTTTTCCTCTTTTTCTCTTTTCTTCTCTTCCTCTATTTTAGCCGCGAACTAGGTATATAATTTAATTACTCTTATGATATTGTAATTTGGTTAGTATAATTGTTAAACTTATGTGAATTGTAATTTTTTTTTTATGAAATGTATGTTTGTGTAGGACCATCGCAAAAGCACCACCTCTCTATCTTTCTTCCTTTCTTCTTCTCTTTGAGCCGTGTACCAACTGTGACATCTAGTATGTTTTCTTTATTTCCATATTTTGTTTTTGTTTATTAGTATGTAATTTAATTAGTAATGTATTTGTTATTGGAATGATATTGTATTGTTAAACTTATGTGACTTTTTTTTAGGATTCTAGTGATTGATTTCGGACAACCCCCATCTGAAATTAATCATCCTATAGAAAAGCCGTCCGAAATTAATTTATTAGAAATTAATTTCGGAAAGTCCCCTGTTTGGGACTGCTTTTTGAATGTTTTGTCTAATTTAGGATATGGATGCGTATAACTGTTTTACTATTTGAGAGAAATTCGACATTATTTCCCTTTCACTCCTACGAATATGTCTTTAATGCACATATTTGGGGAGTTGAAGGGAAATGCTGCCGAATTTTTTTCAAATAGTAAATCGGTTATACGCATTCATATATGAGACAAGGCATTCAAAGAGTGGGTTAGGATTGCCTTCCATAGTTGCACTAGGTAATCAAAACAGTTCATAATTACGCCTTTTTATCTTTGAATGTGTTTATTTGAAACTGTTTTTTTTGCAACGCAGTCATGACAATTGATAAGACTTGGACCACTATAGCAAACCGTAATTCCGATGAGTTTTTAGATGGTCTTTTTGCATTCATCGCGCATTGTGAGCCATTGTTACACCCCATCACAAAAAAGATTCTTTGCCCATGTGTTCGTTGTGGTAACGCTTGGAATAAAGCGCATACTCTCGAAACTCTTGAGTCACACATTTCATAATACGGGTGATGATCCACCACCACCACACCGACCCTATTTTACTACGCCGGGCTACTGTTTCGGTAAGAAATTGTGATTTTTATTTGAAGTTTTTTATTGATAAAACTAAATTTTTTTACTTGTATTCTCACGACTCAATAACTTATATTTGTAGCTTCGGTTCCGAGTGTGACCTCAAATCGGGTCATAAGGAGTGAGTTCAAATCGAACGGTAATCGGCCTTTGCCCATCGGCTTTGACGTTGATGATCTAGGTACCTTTACAGCTGTGGGCACGTGGGCACCGCAGTTCAGTAGTCTTTTGGGGGAACTAGTTAGTCCACTTCCCTTTGACTGCGAGCACTGGGAGCAGATTCCGGAGCCTTTTATGGCTCACATATTTCCCGCACTCGAGGTATTAATTGTTTATTATATTTGTATTCTTATCATTATCGACCGTTTAGATATGCGTGCTATATTTAAATTGTTTGTTTATTTAAATGTGTATATTTATTTGCAGACTTATTTCAAGCTCACGCCTTGGTTAAACAGGAAGGACAATATAAAGGTTGGGCAGTGTTTCTACACGGTTGGGGAACGGATAAGTACTGGGATTGGGCTTCAGCTGCGGTTACTATGGCGCAAGCATAGAAACAGGATAAAAACCGCATACTTTGACACACAACCGACACCGGAGACGGCAAAGCAAAATCCGCCGCCGTCGACAGTGTGGGGTAGCAGAAGCCAAGCGGAGTGGGAGTCGTTGGTCAACTGGTTTTCTGATCCGAGACGAATGGCGAGATCTGCAAAAAATGCAGAAAACCGGGCAAAGAACAATGCTAAAACCCACCAAGGGAGGAAGTCGTTCGTACAAGGACGAACGGAGCGCGTAAGACTCATTATAATTTTTTGATTTTCAAATGTCTATATAATGTTTATATATAACTCGTTATTAATTTATTTTATGTTGTATGTATAGCGGGTTGCGAAGAACGGGCAGAATGAAGAACTCGTGGAGACGTATAGGATAGGCCATACAAGAAAAGATGGCGTCTTTACAAGTGAAGAAAACGAGAAGGCTTATGTAAGTAATTTATCTCCTAACATGGGTAATTAATATCAAGTTACTTGTTTTTTTTAACTTACCTCTTTTTTTTCTTTTTTTTTTTTTTTTTTGGTTAACATATATATATATATATATATATATATATATATATATATATATATATATATATATATATATTAACTTACCTCTTTTTAACATATATATATATATATATATATATATATATATATATATATTGACTTACACAGTTGGCGATGAAGGAGTTGTGGCAACAAGTTAAAGTCGGTACGGCCCCGTTGATGACTGAGAAGCAAGTACTCGATAAGACAGCCCATAGTAACAACCGGCAAAATTTGAAGGGCGTTGGCAGGCTAATGCCGGGCGGCGGCAAAGCTTCATCGAGGTACTCACATTATCCGCTTCAACAAAACAATGCTACTGAGGAGGCTATTTCGGCGGTGTTAAGACAAAAACAACAAGAGAATGAATTGTTGAGGAGGCAAAATGAAATACTCCTACTTCAGCAGCAACAGATGCAGTCTCGACAAGCCAACTTCGAATCTATGTTTGGCCAGTTTGTCAGCCACTACAACAACAACAGCAACTCAGGTAATCCGTTTCCTGTTGACTTTTCAGGATTACCACCAAATCCTCCATTTCCCCCATTTTCCCCATTTCCCAGCCCTAATTCCTTCGAAAATTGTTATCGTCCCGTCTTTCACAACTCTACTACATGCCCGGGTACTAGTTCTAACCCGGATCATAATCTTAATTATTCCGACCCGACACCCGACCTTAACCAATATTTACGACAAACTAATCCTCATATGAGCCACATTCACGAGAATTTTAATGCTAGTGGTAGTGAGGCGGAGGGGGAGGAGGAGGAGGGGGAGGAGGAGGAGGAGGAATCGGAGGAGGAGGAGTAGGCGTAGGCGTAGTTTAATTTGTATCGTATTTGTTATTAGTTATGTAATACTAGAATCTATATATTGCCGAATCTTGGTTTGTTTTTGTATTAAGTTCGTATTTGTTAGTTTAATTTGTATCGTATTTGTCGAATTTAAGTCATAGATGAGTAATTTGGTATTGTATCATATTGCCGAATTGGTATTGCGGATATTCGTTGATTTACAGCTTGTGTAATGGTAGGTTTTTTCCGGAAAATATTCCAGAAAAAACCTGGAAATGCAGGCTGCTGCTGCATTTTTTTTTTTGCATACTTCACAAAATGGGACGACAATGTCGTCCCAAAATTACAAGCAAATAATCGTTCCAGTTGGTAAAATGTTTAAATATTTAAAAACTTTGGAACGACAATGTCGTTCCATTGGTTATTTTCCAAAATATTTTTAGTATTTAAATAACTAAAAACGGAAAATAAATCAAGGTTTGGAACGACATTGTCGTTCCATTGGGCATTTCCCAAAATATTTTTAGTATTTAAATAACTAAAAAACGGAAAATAAATCAAGGTTTGGAACGACATTGTCGTTCCATTGGGCATTTTCCAAAATATTTTTAGTATTTAAATAAATGATTTGCAAAAAATAAATAAAGATTTGGAACGACAATGTCGTTCCAAACGTAATATTCATGTTAGACTGGTTAGTGGGTCCCCTTTCTATGTTGTGCCATTCGTTTTAAAAATGTCGACCCAAACGTTTTTGGGACGAGGAAAATGGTACAACCAAAAAGGGTCGAGATTGTCGACCCAAAACGTTTGGTACGACCCCACTTCATTCTTTGGGTCGAGATTGTCGACCCAAATCGATCCCATTTTTGTAGTGTGCTAGCTTCCCTTTATAAACCCATGCACACTACCATCCGTTCTCACCACGAATCAAAAACAAAGACAAAACATAAATTGTAACCCATTTCGTTTACTACTGTCGCGAGAGGAGGAAGAAGGAAGAAGCAGAGTTGAAGTTGAAGCTTAACTTAGTTTCTCGTCCATCTCTTGTTCACATGCTTCGGTCGTCCCTCACCACCTTTTGGTGTCGTAAGTCTCCAAACCCATTTCGATACGTAGCATAACTTCATTGTTAGGTTTCTTTAAAACTTTCATGTCGTATGCATGCTCATTCGATATAGTCGATCCCATGCATCCGTGGTATTGTCAAAACTTGTGTGGTCATGCAACGAATAAACTTCATCAACAAAAACTACATATACACGAACGTAAGTATTGGCTCTCGTACACAAGTACTTATTTGAGACAAAATTCTTCTTGTAGCTTATATTCAAGCGATGAGATACTTATATACAGTATGTTACAAGCTTATATCTTATCAGATTAATATCGCGAACCCAAACCAAACACATAAACGAGCTATAAAGCCCAACCCATTTTACCAAGTGCTTATTAATAATCAAACTACATTTTAAATGTTTTTAGCGTAAAAGAACTATTGAAAAATTTCACAAAACGGATTAAGGTTTTTGTTTCGTTTTGAACGAGTTGGGTTTCGTTTTGTTATGAGTCGTGGTAAACACAAGGATAAATTGGAGTTATTTTGAGCTTGGTTTGGTTTACACGAATGGAACCCAAGTGCTCATTTGGACAAACAAACAAAAAAAAAAAAAAAAAAAAAAAAAAAAAAAAAAAAAAAAAAGTGAAATTTAACACAAAATAAATCAATGATAAGTAACATTAAATACAGTTAAAGGAAAAATGAAACCAAGAAACACCATTAGCTCAGTTGGTTGTGTCGTTGGTGTTGTAAGCAAGAGGTCCTGAGTTTGATCCTTAGCAGTGGCACTTTGCCCGATTTTTGTTATTTTTGCAACTTTTGCTTTTGACAGTTTCAGCCCCTACAATTTGAGTAACTTGCTACTTTTCTTAAAAACTTTTATAAGTTGTATAACTTATATAAATTGTTACATTGTCAACCCCTCAACTTTAAACCACTTGACATTTTCTAAAAATCTTTATAAGTTTGTAACTTATATAGTTTTTACAACTTCAATCCCTCAAGGTTGAACACTTGAACACTTTTCATCCTAAAACTTTTGTAAGTTAATAAACATATGTTATTTTTACCATTTTTCGCTAAATAGATTTGTCTAAACACATATTTTATATGGCGACCACGTCGACGTAAACTATAAATAATATATTGTCCTAATATATTATTTAACCACAACTTTGATAAATATCTATTGTATGTATATTTTCACACCTTGAAATCAAATGAATCTAATAAATACAATTCGACTTGTATTTATTCCCACTTTGATCGTACTTTAGCCAAAGTTGAGCCAACTCTTATATGAATATATTGTATATATTCCCATACTTACCCCAAGAGCCAATACTTACAAACATTTTTACAACTACATTTTTATATACATTATCGAAAATCAAACTAATTTATGAAACTCCGCATAAGCAATAACGATACTTTATACTTAAAGACAAGTTATATAGTATATAACTTTGTCCTTGAACTTTAAGCATTTTACCACACAAGCCACCTCTGCCACAAAACTATTTTGTCATCCGACATTTATTCAAATCACTATTCTCGATAAGTCAAACTTATCTCAAACTTCCATATTATTCAGGTTGTCTTTTGGAGCCATTCCTATTCTGCATCTAGTAGTACTTTACTCTGTCTACCATTCCACTAAGGTGAGTCATAGCCCCTCTCTTACTTTTTTTTATAATTGTTTTATAAATGTTTTGGGGGAGATACATGCTCAATTAAATATTTTTATACTTTTACAAGTACTCGTTAACTATTTACATATTACTGTGAGTTCATAGCCCACTTTTAAACTATTTTGTGGCGAGATACATGCTTAAAACATGAACACACGTCTTTTTATTGGTATTGCGATACCGGCTGGCTATTACTATTGCCTAAGTTAACTATTGCCAAAAGTCCCCCAATCATGAACCTTAATCACTTGTAGGGTGAACGTAAATAATTGTGGATAGATCTATTACGGACTGACAATCCCCGTTTGGTTTGTTGGGAAAACCACCAAACGCGCTTTATTTGATTTCATAGGTTATTGGCAAATACCTATCTTGGGGGCCTGGTTACTATTCATCATATTTTTATGGTTGGCTGTTAATTGTTGTTTGTCATGAGGCTTAGGGCAATAGAGCAGTACTGTAGTAATGATACAGTACTACAACTACTGAATTTATGGGCGTATAACAATGTAGCCCACTGTTTTATCAAACTTCGAACTTGTGTTCACTATATAGCAAAAAATCACTACTACTTGGAAAATCATAACTATTTTGCTGTTGACCCAGTTAGGGCAAACCAACTAACTATTTTGGTGTTGACCCAGTTAGGGCAAACCAACGAACTATTTTGTATTGACCCTGTTAGAGCAATCATCCAACCTTTGATTATTGAAAATCAACTGATTTTATGCAAACACTATGGATTCACTCACTCTTTGATTTTGCTAATCAACTGTTTCAATTGTAAAAACTATGGATTTACTCATATTTTGATTGGATAATCAATTGTTTATTATAAACTCTATGAACTCACCAACCTCTGTGTTGACGCTTTTAGCATGTATTTATTTCAGGTCCATAATGAGCATGGATGGCACGGAGGAGCACGGATACTTATGAAGGCTATAAATTCTACTATCATTCGAAAACCTATTTAACAAACTTTGAAACCACTGGGACCTCATTTTGTAAACTCTGATATTTATAAAGTTCGAATGATAAATCTTTTAAAACGAGTCAAATAATGATCATTTTCTACTATTAAACTGTTGAGCCATGAAGTAACACCCAATCTAAATTCCGCTGCATATTTTAAAATTAGGGGTGTTACACCTTTTTCGTTACATCTCGTGTTTCCGCTATTGACGGGGTGTGACACTAACAGTGGACATTTTAACAACAAGAGAATATGTTTCATTGTAATCAATACCTTCCATTTGGTTAAAACCCTTAGCAACTAATCTTTCCTTGTATCTATCAATTTCTCCATTAGATTTATAGTTAATCTTAAAAATCCATTTATAACCAATAGGAGTTCTATTAGCAGGAAAATCAGTAATAATCCAAGACTTATTCCTATTAAGAGCTTCAATTTCAAAATTCATGGCATCGATCTAATTTTGATAAAGAATGGCCTCTTCATAACAAGTAGGCTCAACACTTTTATTAAGACTAGTAGTAATGCAATAATTATCAGAGGTAAGTTTAGAATAATTCACAACTTTATCCACACGATACTTAACTTTACCATCAAAAATAAAATCATTTAAGCTTTTAGGTAATCTAGAAGTTCTAGAGGATCTCCTTGTTGTATTGACTGGCAAGTCATGACTTTCAGGATTCATAACAGAATCCATATCTGGAATAGCATCAAAGTCTGTTTCATCAGAAACATTGCCCTCAGGGTGTGCATTTTCATCCTTGGAAGTTGCATTAGAGTTATCATCATTCTCATGTTGAGAATTAGACTCTAAGCCATCATTATTGGAAGGCACTCTCCCTTCATCATCGGGTCTTTTAGGATTTTCAGTGTCAAAAGTTCTTTTTATGATTTAAATCTTTTGTTGTTCTAGTTTCAAAATTTTGATCTTTAAAATTATTTTTTATTTTAAAAGGAAACACTGTTTCATAGAATTTAACATCTCTTGAATAAAAAATCTGTTTAGTTTCAAGACTTAAAAGTTTTTAACCTTTTTTTCTCATTAGAATAGAATACCCTATGAAAACACTTTTTTCAGATCTGCTACTAAATTTACCACTGTTATTTAAAACTGTAGCATAACAAAGACAACCAAAAACCTTAAAGTGAGAGAGTGAAGGATCATGCCCTTACACATAAAAGAAAGGAGATTTGCCAAACAACACAGAAGGAGTCCTGTTAATAAGATGAACAGCAGTTACAATACAATCAGACCAAAAATATAAAGGTAATTCCCCCTGAAACATAAGGGATCTAGCCACATTTAGAAGATGCCTATGTTTCCGTTCAGCAATGCCATTTTGCTGAGGACTATATACACATGAGGTCTGATGAAGTATTCCATTGTAATTTAAAAACTTTTGAAGTCTGTTATTAACAAATTATGATCCATTATCACTTCTAAAAGTTTTCATATTGGTTTCAAACTGATTTTTAATCATATTGACATAAATGACAATGGAATCATAAACATCTTCTTTCCCTTTTAACAGATACACCCAAATAGCTCTAGAATAGTCATCAACAACAGTTAGAAAATATTTATAACCATCCCTGCTAGTGACTCTATAAGGACCCTAAACATCTAAACGAACCAATTGACCAATTTTGGTAGATTTATGCACTTAATGGAAAGGGCTCTCTAGTTTGTTTAGCTTTATTACAAGTATCATAGAAATGATCTGAAGTTGAATGACTATCTAGATTAAGACTGTTTTTTAAAACATTCAAAACTTGATCAGAGGGATGACCAAGTCTTTGGTGCCACAAATATTTAGAGACAAAACAAGTAGCAGTGCAATTACTAGAAACAATCTTACAAGCATTGTCAACATTAAACACATATAGACCATTGCATTGGTTACCAATCTCCACATTCCCTTTTTCCTTTAAATCCTGAATATAACAATGATTATCATCAAATCCAACAAACATTTTACTGTCTCTTGCTAATTTATAAATAGAAAGAAGACTAACAGTGTATTCAAGAACAACAAGAACATCATATAAAGTTATATTATTATTGATTTTCAAATCTCCAATTTTAGTGATAGTAGCTTGAGTACCATTTGGGTGACCAACAGTAAGACCAAGATTTGAAATATCAATTATATTTATCAAAAACTTTGAAGAAACAATCATATGTTGATTTGCTCCTGAATCAACAATCCAACCAAGACTAATGTTTCCAATTATAAAATTTGTGTTACCATTAAAATATTTTTTAAAATTTAGATTAAATTTAACACTGCCATTAACAAAATTCCATTTAAGACTTTTACCTGCCATATTGGCATTAGCAGAAGAAACATTGTTATCATTAAGCAAGCTCATAAGCCTAGCAAGCTGTTCATTAGACAAAGAGACATGAGTATTGCTAGTACTAATATCAGCATTATTATAAACATCAGCAGAAGCATTATTACTGGTAACAGACTTAGTATTGGCATTAAAGTTTCTCTTAACATAACCAAGAGGATAACCAACAAGTTTAAAACACCTATCAACAGTATGACCAATCTTGTTGCAATTACTACAATTTAAATTAGGATTAGGTCCTCTGTTGTTAGAATTATTACCAGAAGTATTACTTGAACATTTGTTGTTATGATTATTGTTATTAAACCTTTTCTTGTTATCAAAATTTTTTGATGCAAAAGTAGAAGCATTAGGTTTAACAGTACTAGCCCCAGAGGAAAAATTCCTATGGGATTCTTCCCCTGAGACTACAGAAAAAACTGTTTTAACAGATGGCAAAGGGTCTCTAGTTAAAATATTACTTTTGATTGACACATATGTGTCATCAAGACCCATTAAAAACTGCATTAACCTGATTAACTGAGTATGTTTTTCAAAATGTTTTGCAGCGTCACAGGTACAAGCAGGTAAACTTATCATTAAATAAAATTGTTTAAAGAATTAAGACTATTGTAATAATCAGCAAGAGAGGACCCATTTTGATTCAAAGAGTTAATATTTTTATGTTTGTTGAAGACAGCAGAACCATCAACTTTATCATAAGTATCTTGTAAGTCCTTCCACATCTCATAAGTAGTTTTACAGTAAATAGTAGCAACAAACAACTCAGGACTCAAAGAGTTTAAGATCCAAGTAACAACCACAGAATTACATGTGTCCCATTGATTAGAGTGTCCAAGATTAGAATTATCTCTTTTACAGGTTCCATCAATAAATCCAAGTTTGTTAGTATTCCTTAAAGCAAATGTCATATCAATACTCCATATTTTATAATTTTCAGTTCTAGTTAGTTTAACAGACACAATAAGAGTACCACTAGTATCATTAGGATGCAGATAAAGAGAATCACCAAAAGTAAGTTTTAATTCAGAGGATGAACCAACATCAGAATTCTTAACAATATCATCACTAGCCATAATGAATAAACAAACAAGATAAACAAAGTAGACTTATAAACCAGATAATAAAACAATTAGAGAACAGATAAGAGAAAAACAAAGCAGACAACTAAACAAACAGAAACAATTATCACCAAACTCCTTCAATCACAAATAACCACCAATTCCCATATCAATCTCCAAAGCTATCCTAACCTATCCTCCTTCAATCTAATAAAGAACAGAATATAAAATAAACTCACACCCAAGTATCAACTAGTACTAAGTTTGTGGAATGGGGTAAACCAGATCAGGTATTCATACCACTCAAACGGTGGCAGATCAAGATGTTAATTTACTCGTTTGCACCCACAAAACAAAAATATTGTTATTCTTAATGAAAAAAGATTTACAGTGCAATATAAAGCGGAAAGAATAAAGATCCAATCACAATCACCCTTAATTCACTTAGTTAAGGGTTGATTATGAACCAAATAAGCCAGAGAATACTCAAAGAACAAAAGGCCCAATTATTAGTAAATTAGGGTTTCAAGAACAAACCCTAATTTTCTTCAAATCAAAGCCCAAATATACCAGATCTCCAAAATAACCACCACAGATGTCCCAGAACACAATTAATTACCACCGGATGAATTAGGAAGACAAGATCCCCAAATTTCTTGGAAATGCTAGAAATTCAAATCGATAATAATCAACAGCCTATAGCTCTGGTACCATGTACGATGGTATCAAAGATAAGCTAAAACCTCAAACAATCTTTTATTAGCTGATAAAACTCAATAGTTGGCACAGATTACCAACTATCAATAAGCAAAGAATACAAGATCAAATTATTGTTAAAACAATAATAATCAAACGATTACAGTGAAGAGACTGATCAAGATGATAAAAAAATATGAATGAAAGAAAGAAGCATTAATAGCTCTTTGAGAGAGAATTGATGTATCGATTGTTCCAACATAACCCAAGCAGATGAGATGATTATATAGGCTAGGATCATTCACTTTAGTCCTTAAGCTATGTAGAAGTATCCATTTGCACAGGATCAGACCCTCTACTTTATTACCTACAAAACATAAAAAACTAAAAAAGAAAATAAGCAAAAGATAATAAGTGATATGTTTAGATGTCAAATTACTGCTTATTTGAACAGACTGCCATGTATGACTTCTTCAATCCAATGTGGGATGAACTTTGCTGACCATGCGTTCATTTTTACCATGCTATTTTCTGGAATGTGCTTGTCCATACCAAATTCGTGAAAAACAATGCGTTATTTTTATACGAGTTTGATACTAAAATATTAGTATTTGCTAAAACTGCTGTAAAAACATGTTGTTATAGTCTTAATTGAAATATGGTACAAGCCTTCAAAATTCACAGGATGCCCTGTAGAGTACTTTTTGCTTATATGTCAACATCAATAACCTTACATCACATGAGTCTACATCACCTTAAAGTAGGTGGACCTACATGTATTTTCTTTGAGGTTCAAGAAAACCTTTCCCGTACACATTTATCATCCTATGAGATTCGTGATGAATACTAAAACTCCCACATTTGTATATGAGTCTCACATCCACTAATAAATTTCATACTTTTCAATAGGAAAGTATCAAAGTAATTATGTTTTGAGTCAAACACATTTCATTTCTTCATAAGGAAAAGGACAATGTTGGCATTTGAATAATAAACATACATCATGTTAAATAAGTAAATTGACGAGTTGCCAATTAACTAAAAGGTTATGGGTTCAAGCTTCGCTTAAGTCATTTGTGAGATAAATTGTGAGATACGTGATATAGAGTGCGAAAAAAAACTATTGTTCAAACAAAAGGTTTAATGAGTTAGCTATGAAAGACTAGAAAAATTAATGAACTTGCGATGTTACGTGCGATTACTCATCTAATTTACCATATTAACTAATGGGTTATACAGGGAATCTTTATGATAAAATATTTCTGAGTCTCATCTAACTGAGATGATAAAATATTTTATATACCATTCAATACAAACAAATGACAAAAGTTCAATACGAAACAAGATTTTTCTAAAGAACATATCCCTTGATCTCAACCATCCATTCCTTTTAAATCTAATGGTGCAGTTTAATTGTTATTTTAATATAGTTAACTATGGAAGGGCATGTTTGTAATATCACTAAATACTAACAAAGGGTCGGTACAACCCTTAGTTACTCATTTCATTTCATTTCTTAATCTCACACACACACACACTCTCATTTTCTCTCACCACAAAGTTTTCCCGCGACTTCGATCTCCTCCATTTCATCCTCCACGTCATCAACTTCCGGTCCAATCTGCTCCTCAACCACAACCACACCGTCCACGCGTTCGTCCGACGCGCCAACGATCTCGCCTCTCTACCTCCTCCCTCACCCTCTCTCGAACTCGCCTACGGTGATGTCACTGACTACGACTCACTCCTTGCAGCTTGCTCCGGCTGCCACGTCATCTTCCACGTGGCTACTTTAGTTGAGTCGTGGATACTTGATCCTTCTAGACTCATTACTGTGAGTGTGAGTTAGTTAAGTTAGTTAGGGTTTGAGATTAAGTTAGTTGCGATAATTTGATATTGTTGGGTAAACTGGCGAAGCATGTATAAGTTACAATTTTTCGATGAGATGCATTTTGATGAGGAAGATGAAGTGATAGAGTAATGAGTTTGACTGGTCTTGTGTTAGAGAGAAAAAGACACTTTGTTTTATTGCTTTTCTTAGTTTGCTGTGAAGTCACATATGGTGTTTCATATTACAAATTTTCTTTTAACAATTTTTAAAGTATTTCATTAGGTTGTTTTAACTTCAAAGTTGTGTTACAAAATACAATAATGTGGCTATATATAGAGAAAGAAGTGTAATGTACAGTATACAATAACTAACCAAATCAGTTTTTAGTATGCAATACTTATAGCCACAAGGTATCAAACGTATATGATATACAATGTGTTTTTAGTATACAATATTTATTTGAGGCTTTTTGAATGTTGTGTACTAATATTTTTTTTGGAAGACAATTTGTTAGGTGCAAAGATATTGTTTGATTCTATTTTTGGTTTTATAACTCAAACTTTTTTTTGTTAGTTTTTTTAATGTTCTGTATAATATTTGTTATATACTAAAATACTAAAAAATCCTATGTGATGCACGAAAGAATCTCATGGGATTTACAATGAATCCCTTGAGATTCATACGGAATCCCAGAAAGGCTTACGGTGGATACCTAGGCACCCAGAGACGAGGAAGGGCGTAGTAAGCGACGAAATGCTCACCATCTACATCCAGAAAGCCGTATGCTTTGGAAGAAGCTTGTACAGTTTGGGAAGGGGTTTTTATTGATAAAAAAGAAGAATCTACTTCAACCGATATGTCCTTAGGCACGGCCATACATAACGTAGAAATCACATTTGGAAAGGGTGGACGATTAGCTAGAGCAGCGGGTGCTGTAGCGAAATCCCATGTGATTCTCTTTGATCCCTTATGATTCATATAGAAGCCCATGTGATCCATACAGAATCCCATGAGATTTTTTTGTCACGTGAATATTTCATATGTGATTTTACTATTGGTACTTTACTATTTTATTTATAGAGTATTATTTTATCACTTTATTATTATTACTAGGTACTTTTGACATCAAACTTTTATATTTGCATGCTAAATCTCAATACAATGCACTAAAGTGTTTTAGTAAAATGAAAATTGTTTCTAAGAGCGCTAGGTACAGTGTGGTGCCATGGGGTGGTGCCATACAAAATCCCATGTGATTCTTTGACGAATCTTTTGTGATTCATACAAAATCCCATGGGATTCTTTGATGAATCCCTTGAGATTCATCCCTAATCGCATGTGATTTCATACAGAATCCTTTATGATTTATCGACAAGATAAATAATACAGAATCCCATGTGATTTCACACAGAATCCCTTGAGATTCATACAGAATCTCAAGTGATATTATACTTCTAGTTTATATAAGGCAAAATGAAAATCTCATGGGATTTATACAAAATCTCATATGATTCTCTCTGATCCTTTGGGATTCTATACATGTGATTCATACAGAATCCCATGAGATTATTTGATGAATCACCTGTAATTCATAAAGATTACCCATGTGATTCATACAGAATCCCATGAGATTCAATATGAATCCCAAGGGATCAGAGAGAATCACATGGGATTCTGTATAACAACATACAACTTTTTAATAAATAGATTCAAAGAGCTCATTTCAACAATCATATAAAAAACATCTACTCTTAAAAAGCTGTGACATAAAAGTATGAAACTCAAAAACAGTGATTTACTCATTTTTACAAATCACTTATGATTTTTTAAAAATAAAAAATGATAAGTGATTTTTTAAAAAATCCCGTGGGATTTTTCTGGACGGAAATTTTGAAAAAAAAAAGTTTTGTCTTTTTATGAATCCCGTGGGATTTTTTTATGAATCCCATGGGATTTTTGTGGACGGAAATTTTGAAAAAAAAAGTTTGTTTTTTTATGAATCCTGTGGGATTTTTTTACGAATCCCGTGGGATTTTTCTAGACGGAAATCTTGAAAAAAAAATTGTCTTTTTACGAATCCCGTGGGATTTTTCTGGACGGAAATTTTGAAAAAAAAAAATCGTCTTTTTACGAATCCCATGGGATTTTTTTACGAATCCCGTGGGATTTTTCAGGATGGAAATTTTGAAAAAAAAAATCATCGAAAGTATATAACACTGCATATCTATAGAAAGATGATTTAATTCTCATCGCGATGATGTATTTTTCGTAGCTTGAAGATTTACCGTTTGCAAGATATGTTTTTTTTAAAGGTGGAAAGTGGGTTTTTATATTAAATGAGCTAAAATGCCAATTTTGTCCTCCCTTTGTTACTTTTTGTTTTGATCTTAGCCATTAAATGAAAGGTGGATGATAGTTGAGATTTGCTTATTTATTTTTTAATGGATACATGTTTTGCAAGGATCTCACCTCTAGTTCATCTTTATTACTTAATTTAACAATGTAAACAAGTAAACAACTATCTGACATAGTTCATCTCTATTAATTAACTTAACGATCTAAACAACTATATGACATAGTTCAAGTCCATTTTAATTGAGCCAATAACGAAGTGAGTCATTAAAAAGTTATGTGTCAACATAAAACATGGAGGAAAATAAACTTAATTAAATAAAAACTTGATTACAAAATTCACAAACTGTATATTAGTAATGATATAAAACTTGGAGTAAAATAAGCCTAATTAAATAAAAAGCAACCTAAACAAACCTTTAAACTTTCCTAATAAAAGCGCACCAATGTGACGCCCCCATGATATTGGGCGGCGGTGCATGGCCAGAAGGGCGCCTGGGGAAGTTGAGGGGCAAAGCACCTTAATGTAGGGCCTAAGACTTTGCATCTTAAACCGTCGTTGCTACATGCGATTGTTCACAAGCTTTTTTAGCCAATACATAGTTGTTGACGACTCTGATTACCACCCCTACCACCATCCTCAAAAGTCAAAACCAACCTTCTTGATGCTTGACAAAGCTTTCGCATGCATTATCAAGCTTGTCATGACACTTGATCTTGACAAGCTCAATTATAACACATGGTGTGAACTCTTTAGATGACATTGTTATATGCTAAAGGTTCTTCGCATCATTGAGGGCCCCACACTTTCAACTAGCGCCCCGATCATGATCAACTTGATTCCCTCGTTGTGTCGTTTATTTATAGCATGATCCGGGAGAGATTAGAAAGTGTGATCCTCGACCTCAAAGCCACGCCTAGTTCTTTATGGAAATTTCTTGAAATGATCTTCCATGATAACAAAGCAAACCGAATTATTCAGGTTGACAACGAACTTTGTACCTTATAACTTGGCATTCAATCGGTTGCGTACTATTATTAATAGGTAATGTTGTCCCATAATTATCCTTAATGTATATTAATCTAGAAAGAGAGAATGGGTGTGGACACTTATTAATCTAGAGAGAGAATATAGATAAGTATTTGAACTTTAACTGATGAACACACCCTCCAATGTGAGGAGGTGATGGTATTTATGTCCTTACAACCAAATGTTCCAACTTGGAACTATTGATCCCCTTGCAACTATACAAGTGTTAGCACGTGATTTGGTGACTTTGTTTTATTCCCCTTGCGTGCTGGATTAAAGGAGGATACATATTTTGGTAGATTTAAAACCATCATTTTTGTGTCTGTTGTATATCTTGTGGTGAGTTTTTCATAATACTAATTCGAAAATGTAGATGATGCCAATTGACTATATTTTCAATGCAAAAACAATGATAACAGAAATTTTTTGAAAAGAATTTTGTATCTTTATAATTTTTTTTATGTTAACATTATATTTTCAAAGCTAATTGTTTTTTTACGATCTCTACGCGCAAGAGTACTTTGGAAAAAGGTGTTACAAGTAGTATTGTTTTTTGTTGGATAAGGATGAGCAAACCGCTCCATCTCATTGTGGTTCGAGTTTCATCTATCATCAATGCCTTGTTGAAAAATGTGTGACATGTTTTTGGACATGACATCAATGATAGATGAAACCAATCAATAATTCATCATGAAAAAACGTTGATGGGAGACTATGCACCGTCAACAAGGTAGAGCAAGTGAATCTCCTTATCCAATATAAAAAAAGTAATAACTTTTTAACTTTTTTTTAAAGCACTTTTGCATATAGAGATTGTAAAATACAGTCAATTACATGATGTGTAATTATATTATATCATACAATATAACATTCAGCGGGATGCTCGGGTAAAACTTTGTTTCTTACCCGACCCGGCCAAAATGGTTACTACAGTGAAAGGAACATGAGAATTGCTACCAACAGTGAATTGCTATACACAGTCCTAGATGTTTCTTCTACTCTCTCAATCCAAATCACAGCCCCATCTCATCCAAATGAGACACCAACCTAATTGACGACTGTATGTGGAAGAAATGTATGGAGTTGGCTAGAACGTTGGATGGCCAACAGTCCTTGGAAGATATGTTAATGATCGCAAAAGAGGTATGTTTTTATGATGAAAATGATCTGATTATGGAATATATGTTAATGATCGCGGAAGCGGCATGTTTTCGTGTTTTTTGTTTACATGTTCGCAGGTTATTCAGAGGGTGTTTGGATTTAGAGGGTATTTAGAGGGTGTTTTTTGTTTACAAATATATTTTGGGTGTTTGCTAAATAACGGCTACTTTTATTTCATAAGAAATTGAATATTTTAGTTCTGATTTGGACATGATGCTTATAAGACAATTTTTAGGTTTATGCAGTCCCATAGTGTGATTTCTTGCGCTTAACAGGAACAAGCGTGCCCGTCAAACTCCCCAATGTAAGTATGATCCTTCGCATTTGCTACATGTACAGTGTGCTTATAGTAGATGGCATACACAGAACAGGGTCTGGGGTGCTTAATACTTTAAACTATCTAGAATTAGAATAATAACATAGGTAACCGTCACAGTATGATTAAACTCAATGATGATAACAAAATTGTTTATATAATAAAAACCTGCAAGCTTAGACACTTAATTATGTTCAGGCCTGTTTTTTAAAACGAAGAAAAGAAAAACCCAGGTTTAGAGATTTGAAGTCAGCACTAAGTATCAGTTGAGCTAGATAAACGCTTACACCAATATAGTTTATTGTTGGTAGTAGTCGGAATCTGATAATTTATATATCATTTTTCAGGGATTTGGCTGACTTTTTGGTAGATATGGCATAGGAGCTTGGTAAATCACCTTTTTAAAAAAATTTGGAATGTGTTTTATTGGTTTATACGGTTTATGAAATATAGTGTCTGTTGTTTTGTGGAATAGGTGGAGTTAGGAGTTTCAAAGAAAATATTGGGTTTCGTGCTCTGAATCGTGTTGGACCAGATTTTAAGTAGGTTTTGTTTTTGTATTTGTTGTTAAATGTTACGTATAAACATTAATATGTAAATTTCTAGTATCGAACCCGAGACCTCGGGATTGCACACTTTACAAACAAGAATAATGTATAATATATATATATATATATATATATATATATATATATATATATATATATATATATATATATATATATATATATATATATATATATATATGTATATATATATATATATATATATATATATATATGTGTATATATATATATATATATATATATATATATATATATATATATATATATAAACACTTAATAGACTAAATGGTCGTTAGTTATTAACCGTATGGACTAACTATCATTAGTAACAAAAGATAAGGACTAGAATGTAATTTGGGAGTCAAGAAGGATCTAGAACACCCCATGGGGTGCCTAGGCCGGTCGAGCAAGGGGAGGGGAAGCCCAACCCACATCCAACTTGTTCTCCAAGTTTACTCTAGTATATATACAAGGCTAAGGGTTAGGGTTTCACATCTTTTGTGCACACACACAAAACCCTAAAACCTTTTCTCATTGTTTTCTTTCTTGGCCGATCGTCCACCCACCCCCCCCCCCTCCTAGGGTGTTTGGGTCGATTTTGGTTAAACCAAAAATAGTGTTTTGTTTACTTGCATCAAACCTTTATTCGTTGGTAGTTTGTGTGTACAAGAACGAGGTAATTACTTACTTTAGTAATTATCAAGAGATCGATAAACAAAACGGTAAGGGGTTTATCATTGATCTATTTGTACAAGAATCAAGTTTTATTGAAGTGCATCGGGTATGTTCTTATTTATGTTTTAGTTATCTTTATACGTGTTATAATTGATTCTTGCTTCCGCGTATTTGCTATATTGATTGTCAAACTCTAACAGTGGCATCACGAGCCATGGATAACATGTAATTGATTACTAAAACGTAATAAAAATCGGATCTTTAATTATTTTAGATACATGTTTTTTCTAGGGTTTTTCTTTAAATTTTTTTAATAAAATTTAAAACCCTAACCCTAATTTTTTTTTTGGGGGGGGGGGTCGATTTCCACTAAAAACCCTAATTAGGGTTTGTGGTTTTCTTGATTAAATTGTAATCACATAGAAACCCTAGGTCTTAAACCGGTTTTGTGAACGTACTTGTGACCTATGTGCTAATTGTTAGGTTTAATTCATGACAAAACATGCATGTTAGTCATGGATCTTGTTTGTTTATTTATTTGTCACATGTTTTAAATAGATCTAAAATTGGGGAAGACTCCAATTAATTAATATATATATTAAAATCAATTTATATGCTATGTGGTGTGTATATTGATTTTGGCCTACGCAATTGATACGTCAATGTATGTGACTCTCCTCCATCAAGAGGAGAAGGCCTTAGTTGATTACATGCGTTATTATACCTAGAATTGATTTTATTAGGATCTTTTTAATAAGGTTTGGATGTGGCTAATTGTTTCACGTTATTATTATTAGTTGTTTATTTTTCTTTAAAATTACTTGTTTTTATTGTTTTCTTAATTGTTTGACTTGATGTAAGCAATAAAAAGGGTGATTTTCATAAAAGAAAATAATATGGACTAACGGTGAAACTAAAGTGATAAAGTAAGAATCTTGCAAGGTCTTATGTGCCGCTAGTGGTCCGATTCGCACGGTAATCAGCTCCCAGGCGAGACTAGCAAAATTCATACCTTATTACATGATTTTGAGATTGAATCCATAAACTTTACTTGAATGATGTTTTGTACAAATATGCTTTTAAAATTAAGTCCTTTAAGACGATATTCATAACCGTGATTTGTAGGTTTAGAAAAGAGCCTTAGAGTCTGCCTTGGTTATCACAATCTTGAATATGTCTTAAACGAATTACTTTTAAAATCATAATTGTAGAAAGTCATCTTAGGGTTTATTAAACCTCAAGTAAAATTTTGTGTATCAATTTCACGAATTGGTAATAAAAAGGTTTTGAAAACTTATGCTATAAAGATGAGTGCATGCATCTTTATACATATTTTGATTTACACATCAAAATTAAATACCCTTATAATTTAAGTTACATGCCATCTATCTATAAGGAACACTTGGAATTTTAATTTAGTAAACGTGAGACCTAGGCTAAATTACTATAACAAGGTAAAATTCTTTTAACGCGTGAGACCATAATTGTAATTTTATAGTTTCTAGGTAGACGACTTAATTAAGTTGTGCGTGAGACCTAGAACTTAAGGCATGAGATGGGATGAAACATGCTTACAAGCCAAATTGATGAATCAATTTGATGTAATTCCCATAATGATCTAGGAATTGGAAATCTTGTTTGCCAATTATTGTTCGATAGATTACTATCTTTTGTACTTTCATTACTAGCAGATCAATTGATGTGGTGGAACTATGTAAAGTTAGATCCTAGGTTTTCAAGAAAATTTTGGTGGTTATATGAATATAGCTAATGGGTATATTATTTTCTTGAAGATATTTATTATCGAAAATACTAATGTTTGAACTTTTATCTGTAGATATGGCTCAACCCGATACCCCATCTGTGATTTCTGCTTTCAAGAGTCATCTTGAGAGAGAAAAATTGACTGGAAAGAATTTCAATGATTGGTACCGCTCGCTTAGAATTGTCTTGAGGTCGACCGGTAAGATCAAATACTTGACCGATGAATGCCCAGCTGAACCTGCTGCTACTGCAGCAGAAGAAGTTAAGGAAGAATGGAGGGTAACACATGCTAAGTTTAATGAGGTTGCTTGTTTAATGCTCACTAGCATGAGTGCTCAATTGCAAAAGAAGTTTGAGTACTTTTTCCCAAAAGATATGCTTGAAGTACTTCAGCAATCTTATGAGAAACCTCCTGCAGTTGAATTGTATGATGAACTGGACAAGCTACACAACTGCAAGCATGGTGATGGTAAACCAGTTGAAGATTATGTGACTGAGATGAAGGAATCTTTTGATCAGCTTCATAGAATTGGATTTGGTTACCCCGAGAATGTGCAAGTGCACTTGATCAATAGGGCCCTTAACAAGGACTTTGCTGGCTTTGTGCAGAATTTCAACATGCACTGCTCGGGGAAGACAGTCTCAGAATTACTCGCATTGCTTGTTGATTATGAGAAAAGTCTACCAGCCAAGGTCAAGGCTCCTACCCCGCAAGTGTTGGCAGTTCATGGTGGGAGAATCCAGAAGAAATCGCATGTGAACAAAGGCAAAGGGAAAGGTAACAAAGGCAAGCAGGTCATGGCCTATCAACCTGAACCCAAGATGAAGCAACATCAGCCTAAGTAGAAAAAGGTGAATCCACCAAACAAGAAGGATCAGGCATGTCACCATTGTCATGAAAAGGGCCATTGGAAGCGCAATTGTCCTCTCTACATTCATGACTTGCGACTCAAGAAGCAGGGGAATGAAGCTGGTAACCCCAGCTCATCAGGTGCGTTCTTTATGATTGAATTATTCACTCTTACTCCTAAATTGAATTCATGGGTATATGATACGGGATGTGGCATTCATATTTGCAATACCTTGCAAGGGTTTAGAGTTGAGAGAAAGCTGGCCTATGGACAACAATTCTGGCACGTTGGTAACGGAGTGCATGCAGGAGTTGAAGCTATAGGAGTTTATGATTTAGTGTTGCCTTCGGGCTTAGTACTATCTTTAAATAATTGTCATTATGCACCGTCAATTGTTAGAGGTGTAATTTCATTTTCATGTTTGTTGAACCTTGGTTTTAAGCATATTATTTCTAGCAATGGAATTTCGGTTTCTTTAAATGGTGTTTTTTATTTTAATGCTATTGCTGTGAATGGTGTCTTTGAAATTGATATGAATAATAATGATAATGCTTTTGTTACAAATAATTCAATGTATAGCATCAACAATAAGAGAATCAAGAAAGGTCTGGATTCGTCTTATCTTTGGCATTGTCGACTTGCTAACATTGGCAAAGATCGCATGAAAAAGCTGCAACATGATGGGCTTTTAGAAAAGATCAATGATGAATCATTTGATAAATGCGAATCTCGCATTGCTGGGAAGATGACAAGGAAACCCTTTAAAAATAGGATTGAAAGGGCTAATGATCTACTTGGTCTTATTCACACAGATGTGTGTGGACCACTTAGACATGTGTCAAGGAGAGGTGCTAGCTACTTCTTAACATTTACGGATGATTACAGCCGTTATGGTTATGTTTATTTACTTAAACATAAACATGAGGTATTTGAAACATTCAAAGTGTTTAAAGTAGAAGTAGAGTTGCAACTAGGAAAGAAGATTAAAGCTCTTCGATCCGATAGAGGTGGTGAATACCTGAGTCAAGAGTTTATAGATTACTTAGCAAAGGAGGGAATTGTCCAGCACCTTACTTCTCCATATACTCCACAACAAAATGGTGTATCTGAAAGAAGGAATCGTACATTGCAAGATATGGTACGATCTATGTTTAATCTAACAACTCTTCCTTACTCGTTTTGGGATTATGCCTTGGAATCTGCAGTTCGCATTTTAAATATGGTTCCAACAAAGAAGGTTGATAAGACTCCATATGAGGTATGGACTGGAAAAGCTCCTAACTTGTCTTATCTAAAGGTCTGGGGTTGTGAGGCGTATGTTAAACGTGACTCAGCAGATAAACTCCAACAAAGATCTGTAAAGTGCATCTTCGTAGGTTACCCTAAGGAAACTATGGGTTACTACTTTTATTACCCAACTGAAAACAAAGTTTTTGTTGCAAGGTATGGAGACTTCTTAGAAAAGGAGCTCATATCTCAAGAATTCAGTGGGAGAGTATATGATCTGGAAGACGATCACGAAGATGTAACACCTTCTAAAAACACTAGCCAACTTCCTGAAGAACCTGAAAGTTTAGGTCCTCCACCAGAAGTTGAAGTAGTTCCCGTTCGCAGGTCATCTAGATCTGTGAAGGCTCCTACACATCTATGTCTCAACATGGAGTGTGATGACAACTTGATAGGGGATCTTGATGAACCTACAAGTTATAAAGCTGCTATGAATAGTCCTGAAAAGGAAAAATGGCAGGGAGCTATGAATGGGGAAATGCAATCCATGAAAGACAATGAAGTCTGGGAAGAAGTAGACCTACCTCCGGGTGCCAAGCTAGTTGGGAGTAAATGGCTCTTCAAGAAAAAGACTGATATGGATGGCATTGTACACACCTATAAGGCCCGTTTGGTAGCTAAAGGCTATACTCAAACTTTTGGTGTTGACTATGAGGAGACCTTTTCTCCTGTAGCTGACATAAGGGCAATTAGGATTCTTATAGCCATAGCCGCTTACTATGACTATGAGATTTGGCAAATGGATGTCAAAACCGCCTTCTTAAATGGTAGCCTAGATGAAGACATCTATATGGCACAGCCTGAGGGGTTTGTGAATCCAGAATTCCCAGATCGTGTATGCAAGCTTAAAAGATCCATTTATGGATTAAAGTAAGCATCACGACAATGGAATAAAAGATTTGATAGTGAAATTAAGAAGTATGGATTCACTCAAAATCTTGATGAGCCATGTGTATATCACAAAGCTAGTGGGAGTAATGTAATTTTCCTTATATTATATGTCGATGACATATTGATCATAGGAAATGACATTCTAAGTTTGCAAAAGGTTAAGGCATATCTTAGAAGTTGTTTTTATATGAAAGATTTAGGGGAAGCTGCATATATTCTGGGAATCAAGATATATAGAGATAGATCTCAGCGATTAATTGGATTAAGCCAAAGTGCTTACATTGATAAAATATTGAAGAGATTCAGTATGCAAAATTCCAAGAAAGGATATTTGCCGATGCAAGAGCAACATGGCTTGAGCAACAAAGTTTGTGCTTCAACACCTGAAGAGGTGCAACGCATGAAGAGAGTCCCTTACGCTTCGGCTGTGGGATCTATTATGTATGCGGTGAAAAGCACAAGGCCTGATATGGCGTTTGCTCAAAATTTAACCAGTCGATATCAGCAGAATCCAGGTGAAAAACACTGGACTGCTGTTAAGAATATTCTTAAGTACCTTATGGCTACTAAAGAGATGTTCTTGGTTTATGGGGGTACTGACGTACTCCATCTGCAGAGCTTGATGTAACAGGTTACTGTGATGCTTCTTGGAAAGGTGATAAGGATGATATGAAGTCTCAGACGGGTTATGTCTTTGTCATTAATGGAGGAGCTGTTGATTGGAGGAGCAGAAAGCAGAGTGTACTAGCGATGTCTGCTACAGAAAGTGAGTATATAGCTACTTCAGAAGCTGCAATGGAAGCTGTTTGGATTAGGAAGTTTGTTTCAGGGCTTGGGGTAATGCCTTCGATTCAGCGACCTATAAAAAATGTATTGTGACAACTCAGCTGCAATTACATTTGCCAATGAACCTGGAATCATGAAAGGCACCAGACATTTCCCGATTAAGCACCACTATGTCAGAGAACAAGTTGAAATAGGTGAAATCGAAATGCTCAAAGTTCACACAGATGAAAACTTAGCTGATCAATTTACAAAGCCTTTACCTGGTACCAAGTTTTACAAGCATGCTGAAGGAATAGGACTTAAATTAGCTGATAGTTTCATGCCCATTTGTGATTAGTATTTGGATAAGGGATGTAATGTACAATTATTATTTTAATGAAATAAAGTATTGGTTATGTTTATTTATTCATTGTCTTAATAATATATCCTATATTTGCATGTTTAAGATCCATGAATAATTTATTATTCTAAATGGTCCGTTGTCGATTAATGATATGGGAATATCATTAAACTAAGACAATTTTGAGTATTGGTTAAGGATATACTTGAAAGTATATTGATGCGTAGTCATACCAATTTCACATGATATTCAATGAATTGAGTATTGGACTTATCCCAACAATATGATTTAAATTTTTTGTGAGAATCATATTTAAAGTTATCCTCAGACTTGAGATACCAGATAAGTGTCATGGATGTAGTGCATTTTGTGGAGCAATCTACCGCTTACCGTAATTGGAAGTCATAAGGGTTGTTTTCAGAATGTTACAAAGTTCATGGGTTATTCTTGTAGTCAAGAGAGAATTCGTTCCTTCTGATTTGTTCAGAAGTTTAATACTGCTGGGCCCCTCGTAGGGTTGACAAAATGTTTGTGTGGCCATGCCCAAAGTCTATCTGGAATACGTTCAGATGTTTTGGTAATTTTGTTCAATCATAAAGAGACGAGAAACAAAATTTAATAAAGAACCTCACATCTTTATTAATGTAGTATTAGAGACGAAAGGATAATAATAATGATGAATCATTAAAGGTTTTCCAGGAAACCTAGCTTGGGTCGAACTGGGGGCATTGGAGTGTTGCAAGACGCTAACCAATGTCATTTTACTATTAATGGATATACGAGTGGGAGCTGTTAAATTTTACGTATAAACATTAATATGTAAATGTCTAGTATCGAACCCGAGACCTCGGGATTGCACACTTTACAAACAAGAATAATGTATAATAAATATATATATATATATATGTTAAATGTATCGTATATATATATATTTATAAACACTTAATGGACTAAATGGTCGTTAGTTATTAACCGTATGGACTAACTATCATTAGTAACGACAGATAAGGACTAGAATGTAATTTGGGAGTCTAGAAGGATCTAGAACACCCCATGGGGTGCATAGGCCGGTCGAGCAAGGGGAGGGGAAGCCCAACCCACATCCAACTTGTCCTCCAAGTTTACTCTAGTATATATACAAGGCTAAGGGTTAGGGTTTCACATCTTTTGTGCACACACACAAAACCCTAAAACCTTTTCTCCTTGTTTTCTTTCTTGGCCGATCGTCCACCCCCCCCTCCTAGGGTGTTTGGGTCGATTTTGGTTAAACCAAAAATAGTGTTTTGTTTACTTGCATCAAACCTTTATTCGTTGGTAGTTTGTGTGTACAAGAACGAGGTAATTACTTACTTTAGTAATTATCAAGAGATCGATAAACAAAACGGTAAGGGGTTTATCATTGATCTATTTGTACAAGAATCAAGGTTTATTGAAGTGCATCGGGTACGTTCTTATTTATGTTTTAGTTATCTTTATACGTGTTATAATTGATTCGTGCTTCCGCGTATGTGCTATATTGATTGTCAAACTCTAACATTTGTATTGTGTTGTTTTTCTCTTAAACATGCTTAAAGATAATGTAAAGTTAAAATAGTCTAAAATTATTCTTAATGCGGCCTATAAGCTGCAGATAAAAGGTAAGTACCAAAGTAGCTGACCAAATGCTATGGTGCTTGCCTTTTATCAGCAGTTTCAGTTTGTGCTAATTAAAACAACCCAAATGACTGTCATTTTATTGCTGCAGTTATTACAAAGGAGTCGTGGAATCCTTTGATCGTAGTAAAATGAAGCACAAGGTGTGAAATTTGACAAATATCTACCCCAATGTGTTGGTTTACATTTTTCGTATAATTTTTATAATGACTACTGTTCGGTTCTATATATTTTTAGGTACTCTATGATGATGGTGATGGCGATGAGGATGTCTTAGACCTTAATCAGAGAGAATGGGTGTTACTTGAAGATGTGTCTGCCATAGATATCTCCCCCTTTCTTTATACATTGAAACTACTTTTACTATTCTCCGCGTTATGCATTTATGTGATTTATATTAGACAGGGTCACTTTTGCCCAAATGGACAAAACCGGGTCAATTTGCATTTCCTTTATACATCTGTTGGTTTGTTTGGGTGAAACAGGGATATCCAAATGAGCTAAAATAATGCAGAGAAAAAAGTTCTTAATATATTGTAGGTCAGGTTACGCTGGGTGTGGTTGACCCGTTGACAATTTTTTCCGAAAGCGGCTCTTCATCGTATGTGCTATATGTCGTATAGTTATTACACATGGTCAGTATGCTAATCATATGAACCCTGACGTCAGTTTCCGTTAAATTGTTACTACTATAACTACGCTATGTCTTGCTAGCTAAACTTAATAAAACCCTTAAGGAAAAATTACCGTATAATGTGTTTTTTCATTGTAACTTTTCATTATATATGCATGTAGAAGTAGCAATGACGCGAAACACTATACGGTAATTCATTGAAAAAACACTTAGTTATTGCCTTATTCTTCGGAAAGAGAGAATTAATATTGTTGTTACATTCGGCATTTGACCAATTTATGAGTGTGTCACATCTTAATATACAACTTTTAACTGTTATGATTATTTATCGATTGTTGTGGCTTGCTTTTGCAGCGTACTTTTTCGTGAGGATGGCGAGTGCTGTGAAGAAGGGCAAAAGGAAAATAACCTCTTAAGGCAGAAAAATAAGGTATGTCAGTGTTTGGGATTGCTTATATTTTCTGTTTGTCGATAACTGATCCTGAGTCTACATTGCAGTTTATGGAAAACCTTGACCTGATGTAAGATTAGGACCTGAAAATGCTTAGGCTTAATAAATGCTCATATTGCGGATTCTGTAGAATTGCAACCACAAGTGTTTTGGATAGAGTTTTGGGCTATTTGGGCCTTCCAATAACAGGCATCAGGGGCCAGCTACTCGAGATAACTTGCGGTATTAGTTTCCATCTTCGTAGATTGTTAAATACAGTGTATGCTTAATGGTTAAACTTATGGTAGTCTTTCCTCAATTATTTTATCTTAGGTATAAGTAGCAACATTGGGTCAACTGACTTGAGGTCAAACAAACAATGACCACGACCGGTATGTCCCCCGAGGTACGTACCATGCCTGTTGTCTATGTACTTGGGCTTGCGCATTCCCACGTCTTTTTTTTTTCTTGGACCGCTGAAAATAGTTTCGAGCTATCATTTTAAGACAACATATGAACCAGAGTCACATATTTAGTAAAAGGAATTTTCTTAGGAATTGCAATCTTTATACCAAGTTATATATATTTGTTTTAGGGCAGATTGATGACTGAAAGTCTTAGTCATGGATTCTTTGTACTATTAGTGATAATGGCTCTACTCTTTCTGATGCTCTTTACTTGTGGACGCAGCTCGATCTCATTATTGATTATGGCTACTACGTCCATTCCTCATCAGTGGAAATATGATGTTTTTGTTAGTTTTAGAGGTGAAGATATCCGCAAAAACTTCATGGATCACATGTTCAATGATTTCAAGCAAAAAGGGGTTCAAGCTTTTAGAGATGATAGAGAATTGCCTAAAGGAGAAGAGATATCTCCTCATCTCTACAAAGCCATTGAAGAATCTAGGTTTTTGATTGTTTTCTTCTCCAAAAATTATGCTTCTTCAACATGGTGTCTCAGGGAACTTGTGAAAATACTTGAGTGCAAGCAGATTGAAGATCCCAAACATGAGGTTCAGATTATCTTTTATGATGCCAAGCCTGATGTTGTGAGGAAGCAAAAGGGGAGTTACGCAAAAGCGTTTGCCAAACATGATGTTTCAAATAGAACAGAGGTGGATAAATGGAGGGAAGCTCTATCCAATGCAGCTAACTTATCTGGATGGGATCTCTTGGACTTGACAAATGGGTAAATTTATTTTTGTCTGGAATGATCTTTATGTTGGTTGTTTTCTCACAAACTGATTAGTCTTGTAGCACTAAAATTTAACTCGTGGTATTTACATTTTCTTTTTGGGTCTTTATGGTTAAATAGGTACGAGTCCAAGTTCATTGATTACATCTCCAAAGAAATCCTCAATAAATTATGTGACGAGGGACCCTTGCATATTGGTGATTACCTTGTTGGCATTGATTTCCATTTCGACAAATTAGAGATGTCACGCTTCGTAGGGTCAGATAAGGTTAACATGATTGGAATATGCGGTATAAGCGGGATAGGAAAGACGACCCTTGCCAAAGCTATTTATAACTTAATGTATGTCCACTTTGAAGGTAGTTACTTTTGTGAAGATGTCAAAGATCAGCAAGACCTAACTCAAGTCCAAATGCAGCTTATTGATGACATCATGAAAACAAGAGCGCAGAAGATATCGAATGTCGGTCAAGGGATTATGGTGATAAAGAAACTGATGTCATCGAAGCCGATCCTGCTTGTTTTGGATGACGTGGATCATCGGGATCAGTTAAAGGCTCTAGCGGGTTCAGCTAGTTGGTTTTGCCCAGGAAGTTTGATTATTTTCACAAGTAAAGATAAACAGTTACTAAATTCTCATAGAGTGGATGAAATACATGACATGGACTTCCTAGATGAGGATGAATCTCTTAAGCTCTTCAGTTTCCATGCCTTGCTGAGAAAGCTTCCAAGAACTTGCTGAGAAAGCTGTGAACTATGTGCAAGGTCACCCTCTGGCTCTCATAGTTTTGGGTTGTTTTTTGTATGGTAAAACTGTGAGTGAGTGGGTTAGTGAACTGGAAAGGCTTAGAGAACATCCTAATGAAGAAATACATCAAGTTCTCTGCTTAAGTTATGATGGGCTAAACCTCGAGCAGCAAAATATCTTACTTGATATCGCATGTTCATTCGTTGGAGAAAACAGTGATTTTGTAGCAAGCATACTAGATGGGTGTAACTTTTTTGCATATAGAAACATGAGAGTTCTAGTTAATAAGTCATTAATCAGAATCTCTAGCGATATGTCACTTCAAATGCATGACTTGATTCAAGCAATGGCAAGAGAAATCAGTCATGAAGAATCTATTATGACCGGGAAACAGAGGAGACTGTGGAATTCATCTGAAGTTTACAATGTATTGAGTGAAAAGAAGGTTAGTAGTGGTATACGATTCTTTTTTCTCTACACTAATACGTTAAAGTATTAGGAAAATATCCTAATGAAGCTACCTATTCTTGCTTTTCCAGGTGCCAATAATTGAAGCAGTTGAAGTTCTAGTCCTTTCCTTAGAGAAATTTAGTCAAAAGGTTCAAATAGATGCTAATGATTTTGCACATTTGAAAAAGTTACGGATCCTGAAAATCTATCAAGAGGAAAAGGTATCAGAGCAGAAACGTGAATAGAAGGGACACAATGTGATCTTATCAGGAGAAAATTTGGATTATTTGTCCAATAAACTAAGCTTGTTTTATTGGCATGGATGTCCTTTCGAGTGCTTCCCTTCAGATTTTTATCCAGAAAACATTGTGGCCATTGACCTGTCTTACAGCAACATAAAACATATTTGGACCACACCTAAGGTATTTCCTTGTACACACATGTTTTCCTAACTGATATCTAATGACCCGATAACTTATCTTCTTTTTGTTTTCTATCGATGTCAGTGCTTTAAAAGGTTGAAAGTAATGAAGCTAAGGTACTGTTGTAACCTAACAACCACCCCTGACTTCTCAAAGATTACAATTCTCGAAGAGCTAGATCTTTTAGGTTGTGTGAATTTGGTTAACGTTCATCCCTCAATTGGAATGCTCAAGAGGCTTGTTGTGTTAAATCTAGCGGGGTGCCTAAAAGTCGACCAACATCCTTCTTTTGTATCCTCAACTTTAATCACTGCTCCTTTTGGTTTACGAAGTAAAGAACAATATCCCCAAAGACCAATTTTCATTGGCAGGTTTACATATGTTAAAGTCCCTGAATTTCAGCTACTGCAATTTAGTTCAAGTGCCCGATGGCATTGGAGGCTTATCATGTCTAAAAAATACTAAACTTGCAAGGGAACAATTTTAGTAGTTTGCCTGGAAGTTTGAGTCAACTTTCTAGTCTTGAATGGCTTGATGTTAATGGTTGCAAGAAGCTGGAAGTTTTGCTCGAACTTCCTCATAGCCTATATTATCTTCATGCAAGTCATTGCACCTCCTTAAGTTCAATTAGGGGATCAAACCCAATCATGAGCACAAGGTACACTTATCTCACCGATTGTCCAAAATTATTTAAGGTGTCGATATCGGATTCTCAATGTCTCGACTCATCTGTAACTTCCCAAGGCTCTCGATTTTCTTCTTTCCTTCGGTATGCGCATAACAGATGTGGATTGTTCCGTTTGCCAGGAAGTTCCATTGAAAATATGGATATGTTTTATGATGGAAATAGCATTCCAAATTGGTTTACAAATAAAAGTTTGGGAAATCAGGTAAAGGTCGAATTACCATTAGATTGGAGCTTCAGTAAGTTAAGGGGATATGGAGTTTGTGTTGTTTTTAAAAAACCTTACCACCCACATTTTAAGAGAAAAACAACATATTTTGGATTCTCTGTAAACAACTTTGATGGAGCTTATTTGGGAGGATGCGATCCATTCTACTATTATTTTATGGATAAGCCAAAAAGAATCGATGAGTCAGATATGATATGGTTGCATTATACGACAACTGAAATAGAGGGGTGGAAGGAAGCAAAGAATTTTGTAACATTTTGTTTCGATGAGTGTGAAGGAATTGAAGTGAAGGAGATGGGTGTAAGATTTGTTTGGGATGAAGATTTAGATGAAGAAGCAGGAGACTTGAGTATGTTTCAAGACATCCCAACTCTATCACAGCATGGTGGGGCCAAGTGCGAGTTTGGGGAGTATGGAATAATCAACTGGACATGGTAGGATAAATTATTTATGGAGGTGATTTGTACACCACTAAAATTGGTGGGTACACCACTAAATATGAAGTATATAGTTGTACACCACTAAAATTGGTGGGTACACCACTAAAATTGGTGGGTACACCACTAAATTATTTATGCATTATCAACACAATTTAGTGGTGTGCACACCAATTTTAGTAGTGTACAAATCACCTCCCATTATTTATATGTCCCCCGTAGATTTTGTAATTTTTATTTGGTGTTTTTATTAGCCAAAATAATCTTTGATAAATCATGTAGGAGACACCTACCAGGTGTTTGATGAAATGTATGAGTAGAAATCCTTTACTATTATACCAGCAAACTGTCGTCAGCTATAACTCTACAGCCTGTTTGTAGATTTTTTTGGATTTAGGATGTATTAAGAATAGGTTGTTTTGTTTTGAAGTGCTGATGTGTACAGTAACATTGCTTGATAATTCAACCATGAAGTCCTTAAGTCTCACTGACTTTGTTTTAAACCTTTTCCCTATTCCTAATTCAGTCACACTTTTGAGCTTGTGGATCAACCAAGTGATTTGTTGTTGCCACCTCAGTTTGATCATTAGTCAATAACTCATTATCTTCATTAGGTAATTCAACTTTCTCGTGCATGACACCCCAACATTGACCTTGTCGACAAGGTTGCAATGAGGATAAGTGGTATGAAACACATCAACTTGTACCCAGGTGGCTTCTTCAGGAGCTTTGCCGTGCAACTGAACTAAATATTGGTTTGGTATATCTAGTAATGTCTGCCTCTCTTATTTGTACAATAGCTTGTGGTGTCATTTGGGATATCCTTCCCTTGCCACATGGTCATTGGGGCTGTCTCGGTAGTCGTGCCATGAAAACATTTAAGAAGAGAGACATGATAAAGATCATAGATTTTAGCATCGACATGTAACAAAATTGATAAAGATCATAGATATCAATCAATAGGTACTGCATTACATAAAAGAACTGCTATATCTTCCTAGTTTATATGTCCAAACACCCCTCAAGTAATATATAAAAATTGAAGTATCGGTTTATCTAAAAGCGGGGGACTAGAACTGTAACTTGTGGATATTAAGTTGACTTTTGGATATCAAAACACATGGAGACTGATTGCATTCATGTCCTTAACCCATTGAAAACCTGCAAGTCATCCATTTCTTTTACACTTTCATCACAAAAAGGCATTAATCAATATTACAGGTCTACATAAGTAAAAATTGGTTCACCAGGAAGAAAGGTGAAAACCAGAGTGGAAGCACTTGAGATGTGCATGTGCAAGCACGCGTTTTGTGTATAATGCTATCAACCCTATTCGTAACAAGTCCAACGACGCATAAAACACTTTCTCATGATAATATTCCAAGTCAAACCAATCCATAGTTAGTAAAACACACAATGAATATCAAATTTGACTACGCGTAATTCTTGGCATATGACTGCTTATGTAACTAGTTTATTACCAATAAAAATGTTAAAACTTTAGCGTACATTATTTTTACAATAAGCATCTAATAATCAATACTGGATATTTATAGTAATTGCAATCCAATATTAGAATTTCTAGTCAAAAAATACCAAAGAAATATCGTAAAGTTCTCATGCAATGGAATCAAAGACAAGCAAGTGATACAAACAGAAACTATCAAGCTGGTAGAAGACAAAAATAACACCACCAAACTCCAAACTAAAATGCCCATTTATCACTTTCATTTTTCCCCATTTGACTTTCTAACGACACCTTAAACGGTCTGGTTGACCCAAAGGTAAGTCATCAAATGAATATGTATGACCGTGGTCAAAAGTCAAAACCTGCATTGCTACTCATTGAATCAAACCTTGTGAAACTATGGTCTTGTGCCGTGCTGCTCATTCAGTCGAATCTTGAGAAGTTATTATCCGGTGTGGAGCTGCTCATGGAATCAAATCTCGAGAAGGTTTCTTGTTTTAGGTATATATTTTTCAAATTATGACATGCATACAAAACAGTTTGCAACTGATACAAAACCAATTTTAGATTGGTTCAGTTTCCAGGTCCATTCTAGAGTAGTACGTCGAAAGGGAAGTCATCAAATGAGTATGTATGACCATGGTCAAAACCTGCATTGCTACTCATTGAATCAAACCTTGCGAAACTACGGTCTTGTGCCGTGCTGCTCATTGAGTCGAATCTTGAGAAGTTATTATCCTGTGTGGAGCTGCTCATGGAATCAAATCTCGAGAAGGTTTCTTGTTTGGGAGAACCTCGGTCAGTGGCACTGAAAGAGTCATATCTCAAGAAATTATCAAAGAAAGAATTCTCTGCTCTTCCCCCACTGTATCGTGGTGAGGTGCCAGCTCGAGAAGCTGGTGAGCCAGGAATTGAATCATCAAACCCAAATGGACTCTTTTTCTGGAAGAAACTGTTATTGCCTTGCGGGGAATCACTTTTCCTTGGACTTGCAGTCAAATGTACTGTATTAATTTTCATGCAATGATATAATTGAAAAAAAGATATGAACTCACCTTAGTTGTGTCACTATTGAATCCCCACACCGAATCTACATCATCATTGTTGTCAAAACTCAAAAGTACCCCATCAATAGACTAGTGCATGTTTAGATCTTTCCACCAAACAAGGTACACGTTTTGTTGTATTTATACAATGAAAGATCAGACCATAAACTGAATCCAATCGGTACCTTTCTGTGTCAGCATCAAAGCTCTTTCCGTAACGTTTAAATGAATCCTCCTTGGTTGGACTTTCAAATATTTTTTGCGCCGTGGGACTACCAGCTTGGCTTTTAGCTGACTCATCTTTGCTATTATGTATGCTGATTCAGTCTCGAAAGGCTTCTCTGACTTCCGGTCGGTATTTGAATATGAATCCTCAGAAACGTCATCCATCAGAGCCGAGTTTTCTGCCTGAGATGTTGATTTGGTATTTGCAGGCACCGTAGCATCAAATGAGAAACCTTCGTCTTCGAATTTATCCCAATCCTCGTCCCACACTGCAGATATCTCTGGAACTCCAGGTTGCCAAACCTTGACAATCAAAATAGGTGAACCATAACGCAATATCAATCATTCTATTATACAGATACAGTAACGTTATTGCTCATGACTCATGAGATAAAAGATGATACCCTTTGGAAGCTCAATAACTGCAGTTGACTTGGCATCAATTCCATGTTTTTTGCAACGTTCAGTTAAACCCTTAAGTAGTTCCTGGAGATCAGATTGGATACCATCAGCTCGAACCTGGGTCAGCCGAAACAAAAATGACGGATCAGTCAAGCCATCCTTAAAACTTACTAAAATTTGTTACCGGGATCATATGAACTTACTTTTGAAGGATACCATCAGCGCTGCCACCATGATCCATTTTCACAAGTGTCTGATTCAACTCCATCTTCCTCTCCTAAAAGTCAACAGAAAAATCAAGTTACAATTAATGTGCTTCAGCTCCCAGCTGCCTTATTCTTAAAAAAAAAAAAAAAAAAAAAAAAAAAAAAAAAGAAAAAAAAAAGAAAAAAAAGAACAATCGCAAAAAATAGATATTTCGCAAGCCATTTAATGTACGCTAAGCTGCCAGTCCAGTAGAAAGTGACAATGCAATGCTATCTCTCAAGCCATTTTAACAATTTTGAGTAGAAGGGGAGATTTTAGCGCATTTATGTGGAAACAGCCCAACTTGGGTGATATTTTATCAATAGTGGGTGTGTCAAACTCATAAAATCATAATAATCACTTGATATATATGAAGATAATATAAAGACAATCAACATCATGCCTGCACTGGAGTCGGAATTCGACCCTGGTCACACGTCTAAACGTAGGGTTATGGTTCAAATCTGGTTTCGGATTTGGATCCTGGTCAGGCCTAGTACAGGTTTCCCCACGTGCTTTTGCTGCTACGTGCATATATCTAATCCTTAACATTGGGTAGTTCACAGGCATTGTGAAGTGCAAAACATAACGTAAGTGTACTTAAATGAGTCAAAATTGTCACATTTGCAGCAGATATTGTTTCACAGGTTTTTTGTGGGGGGTTTCCAGGATCGAATGATCCAAACAACAACATGTACAATCATCATGAAAGGAGTAATAAAAGAAAAACACAGAAGACATGTCGTTTCATCAATAACCGTTGCAACCCTTAAACTAAACGTTGTAACCTAATAACTACTTATAACTGCCTTCATATGGGCCTGTTTGGGTTAACAGAATTCGACCCATATAGCAGACATAATACTATGACCCAAATACTAATAATACATACAAATTCATATACTAACTAAAGTCTTAACATAAACAATAAAACATTTGTACTAACATTAAAAAGGCTAATAGATATCTATGTAGTTTTCTCTACTTTGTTGCAGAATGAACTGATTCTGAACCAGTACAAAAACATGTTTCTCGGGCCACCAATCGGAATAGTTTTAAACATAAAAAACCCGAAAATTGATTATGAAACTCCGATTGTTTGCTTCATGAATCCAATCGAATTAACAAAAAATCCATAAAAAAATCTTTGAAACTTAATTATAATATTTCAGTTTAAACAAAAACTTACAATTAACTTACAAATGCACAACAGCCATTGATTTCATCATGCACGAAGAGATGTCCATTTCACGAGCCATCTGGTTCTTCGACGCGTGATCCCACTTCATCTTACACATTGTCAAAAACTCCATCACCTGTCCGAATATCTTAAACATTTCTATCCCAAAAATCAGGTTCTTATCAGCTACAAATAGCGAATTCCAGTCCATGGGTGCATCAGGATGCAACGAAACTTCATTCCAAGTTAGGTAAACGAGATCAAGCTCCCACAACTTCCGAACTACTTTGTTTCTCCTTCCAATTTCACCATCTCCTTCACACCATGAAACTGACACCAGATACAACCGTTGACCATCACAGGACACCAGCCTTGGGGTGTACTCGTGGACCCTTGGTGGGTATGGAGTCGTTTGGACTCGAGTCCAGAGACCATGTCCAATGTCATACGCTGCGAGCTTATCAGTCTCGGAATACACATAAAAGACCCCGTCACAAACGACTCCCGAGCAAACAACCCCAAAATCAATTGGTAGCCATTGAATTTCCATCCATTTGTTTGACGAAGAATCAAAAATCTCACACGAATTTAAAGCCTCATCCCATGAACCAATTCCCCCTACCGCTATTATAAAGAACCGTGATTGGTCCCAAACGTTCAACCTAAATTGACCAGGTGAATGGTCAACTAAGTCAAATGTCTCAGACCAAATCTCCGTGGAAGTATAGGTGTTTCCCCGGGTCGTTATGTCCCGACGAGGTGTGGATGATATAAAAACGGGTTTGCGATCGGGTGAATTTGGACAGAAAGGTAAGGAATTTGGTTTGTATGATTACTCTAAGATATGAGGAATGAAAATAACTTAGAAACACTATACAAACAGTTACTGATGATCAGATATACTAAAAACGTGAACTAAGTCTAAAAACGCGTTCGTTTGATTTAAATTTACGTTGACGTACGAAATAAAACGCGAGTTTTAGTGAAATAAAATACCTACGAATATGAAAATTAGATTTTTACAATCCTAATGATAAAATAAAATTTTTAGAAAAAGAAAAATAATTTTTACACTATTTAATTAATTACTATTTAATAACTAATTAATAATATTTAAAATACACTAATTATGAATTTAAGCTAGAAAATTGAAAATTTAATTCTAAAAATTCTTAAATAATATAAAAGTAATTTTAAAACTAAAAATATATTTTTCCTACTTTTTCTCTATTTATTATAATTAATTACTATTTATTAATTACTTTAAACTAATTAAAATTAAGAAAAATAGAAAATGAATAGTGAAAATTATGAAAAATTTCCTAAAATTATTTTATGATATATAAAACCTAGGAAAAATATAAAAAAGTACTGTTGTTAAATAAAAATTAATAAACCTATTTAATTAACTAATATTACTTAATTATTATTAAACTAATATTAATTATAATAAATACTAAATGAAAGGAGAAAAATCTGAAAAAATTCCTACAAATACTTTAATATACTAGGAATTTAAGAAAAATATAAAAACAGATAAGTACTTGACAAAAATTTAAAAAGAAAAATTAAAAAGCTAAATTATGTTAAATGGAAGCTATCACTAAAAATTAAGTTTGGTTTTTTGGATTTTTCTTTTTCAAAACTAATTAACTACTGATAATAACAACTTTTTACAAAGGCACTTTTGGTGGATCTTGAAAATAAGCTCAGTGGGGGCTTAAGAGCTTATCAGGTTGAGCTTTGGGCTAAGATTTAGGATTTAAAGCTCAAATAAGCTTGCAATAAGCTATCTGACTAGAACCAAAGGCTAACTAAGCTAGAAACAAGTGAGGGGCAGTGAAAATAAGCTAGAGCAACAACAAAAAGGGCACTGAATAAGCTGAGATTGCAAATAAGCAAATCCAAGAACCCCACAGAACCAACAGGTTTAGGGAGCAATGTGCAGGCCTTAAAAAGCTTATCTAATAAGCTCAACAAGGGGAAATAAGCTTGGAACCATTGAGTTGTTCACTGGAGTATCCAGTGGGATTTTTTATGAATCCCGTGGGATTTTTTTATGAATCCCGTGGGATTTTTCTGGACGGAAATTTTGAAAAAAAAAGTTTGTCTTTTTATGAATCATGTGGGATTTTTTTACGAATCCCATGGGATTTTTCTGGACGGAAATCTTGAAAAAAAATCGTCTTTTTACGAATCCTGTGGGATTTTTCTAAACGGAAATTTTGAAAAAAAAATTCGTCTTTTTACGAATCCCATGGGTTTTTTTTACGAATCCCATGGGTTTTTTCTGGATGGAAATTTTGAAAAAAAAAATCATCGAAAGTATATAACAATGCATATCAATAGAAAGATGATTTAATTCTCGTCGCGATGATGTATTTTTCGTAGCTTGAAGTGTTGATATAAATAATGTTTGTGAATATTATTAATATTTCTCAATAAACCTATGTTTTGATAATCACAAAACTTAAATCAAATTAAGTCAAGAATAAGACATAAACAAGTATTTGGTGACAAATATTTACCTCTACATCTTATATCACTTAAGGTATGCATAAACTTAGTAACTTATGCATTACATGATCAAAGGAAATTTTATATTAATACATAACATTATATAAAATGATTTTAACATTTTATATATATTTGTAAATCATTTTTGGTAAAGCTTTATTAAACCACAAAAATATGATTTCAAATTTTCAACCAAAAAGGGCAAATTTTATCCAGAGAATCTTTTCAAACGTTCAGGAGGGCGGCCCCCTTAATTTTACTAGGCGGCCCCCTTAATCATTAAGGGGACCGACCAATAATTAAGGGGACCGGCACGCTCCCGAACAGTAAAATCTGGCCCTTTAAATACTGGATCATTTTGCACATTTTCCTCACCTTTTTGCACTATAAACTTTCTGATCCAATCTTCTTCTCTAGATCTAAAATCCTTTGATCATATATTTCATAAGTCTTTGTTTCCAAGTGATCCAAAGCTTCATCCATTCAAGTGCAAGAAGAAGAACACTTCTCTACATCCATCTTATTGTAGTGGTGTTGTGTATAGCTAGTTTCATATTGTACTAGTGATAGCTAATTGTTAAGGTGGTGTGTATATTTGTTGATTGTAGAATCTTGGTGTGTTGTAAACTAGTTTAGTAGTTGTGACTTAGTTGTGCATAGAAGAAGGTGTGAAGATTGACAAGGTGTGAAGACGGTGTGAAGTCTTGAAGAAGGTGTGAAGGTGTGATTAAGGTGTGAAGATCACGTGGTGTGATATTTGGTGTGAGATTGGTTCTAGCTACGATTAGAACTCGACATTTAGCTTAGTGTCGTTAACTTGTGTAAGCCAAGGTGTGTAAGGTTTCTCCACCATAAGGAGTTTGTTGACATAGTGAAGAAAACTCTCGAGTGTGGTACTCGGGGAGTGGAGTAGGGCAAGGAAGGTGTCCTTGTAGCCGAACCACTATAAATTCACGTGTTGTGGTTTGATCTTTCTAACTCTATCTTTTCTTTATTATATTTCAATACTTTCAATATTAGTTTAGAATTGCTTATATTGGTTGTTGCTTGAATTCACTTAAGATCGAATCGAAAGTTTTTATAACCAACAAAATATTTTGGAAATAAATTTAAAAGGACATAAAACTATTCAACCCCCCCTTCTAGTTTTCTACAATTGGTATCAGGAGCCACGTCTAGCAAGATCTTTAAAATATATTGTATTTTAAAACTTGTAACGATCTATGGAATCTGAAAAATATTTAGAAGGGCAATCTATGCAAAGACCACCACTATTTGAAACTTATGTGAAGTCAAAAGATTTAGATCTTTGGCATGTTATTACTAATGGTGATTTTTTACCTATTCAAAATAACCCGGAAACTAAGAAAGATGAAATCGTGCCTTTTGAAAAACAAAATGATGATTTAAAAAGAAAACTTGCTAAAAATAATGAAGCAAAAATGGTTATTTATAATGCGCTACCACGTAAAGAGTACGAAAGGATCTTTATGTGTGAAACCGCAAAAGAAATTTGAAACTCTTTACTAATAACTCACCAAGGTAATAGTCAAGTCAAAGATAATAAGATAGATCTACTTGTTCAACAATACGAGCAATTCACGATTCCGGAAGAGGAATCAATTGACAATGCTTTTGCTAGATTTAACACTATCATCACAAGTTTAAAAGCACTTGATGAGAATTTTTCTAGTAAGAATTTTGTTAGGAAGTTTCTTAGGGCTCTTCATCCAAAATGGCGAGCTAAAGTGACGGCTATTGAAGAATCGAAGAATTTGTCAACTTTGCAACTTGACGAATTAATTGGAAATCTAGAAGTCTACGAAGTCATCATTAAAAAGGACTCCGAAATGGTCAAGGAAAAACGAGAGCAAAGCAAGTCAATCGCCTTGAAAGCTAGAAAGGAATCTAGTATCGAAGATAGCTCATCTTCCGAAAGTGATGATGAAGAATACGCCATGGCCGTAAGAGATTTCAAGAAATTCTTCAAAAGGCGAGGAAGGCTCGTAAGACAACCGTATGATGAAAAGAAAACATTTCAAAAGAGTAAAGATGACAAGAACAACAAGATTGAAAGAAAGTGTTTCAAGTGTGGAGATCCAAATCACCTTATTGGAAAATGTCCGATGATGACAAGAGATCAAAATCAAAGAGCATTTGTTGGAGGTGCTTGGAGTGATAGTGATGATGATGAGAATGAAACGACAAAGGAAGAAAAATGTCTCATGGCGAATACACCAAATGAGGTACGTTCCGAAACCGAATATTTTAGTGATGAAAGTATATCATTAGATGAAAAAGATCTAGATAAGGAATATATTAAACTATGCAAATTAGGACAACTAGTAATAGCCAAAAACAAATCACTAAAATACATTAACAATCAATTAGAAAGTGAAGTACTTGAACTAAAAATTAAAATACATCAACTAGAAAAAGGTAAAGAAACTTTTGAAGAATGTAAATCATGTCAAGAGCTTAAAGGTGAAAATGAAATACTTAGGAAAGAAATTCGCAAACTTGACAAATTTGAAAATAGAAGTCAATCACTTAGTAAAATAATAAGTATTCAAAGAACATCCGGAGACAAAACCGGCTTAGGATTTAATTCAAATGAGGCTTCAACAAGCGAGATTAAAAATATAAAATTTGAAAGTGAACTCAACAAACAAAAACCTTTAAAATCTAATCCTAAGTATATACTTATTAATGATAAGAAAATACCTCTTGCCAACGATGAAGAAGTTAAAGATTTTTATAAAGCGTCTTTAAAAACCGAAGTAGAATCGTCTAAACCCAAAATAAGATCTAAAACTCCACCACCTAGAAAACCAAATAATTCTCATCCTAGGTCTAAAACACCTCAACCAAGAAGAAATCAAAATAGACAAAACTATAATAACAATAGTAATCAAATGTGGAACTACCAACAAAGCTACAATCCTTGGGGCATTCTACCACCTTTCATGCACCCGAGTCAAATGTTAAACATGTTTGGACCAAATAACTTTGGACCAAAAGGACAATGGAGATCAAATGGCTAGACGAACATTCCTTGAGGCAATCTTGGTTTTTCTCTCAACATAGACTTTTTCAAAGTCTATATTTCATCTTGATGATGTTGAAGACTTCTTTTGAAGACCACCGGGTACGCCATTCTTTCACAACTCATTGTCATGCTTAGATAAATATGCATTGTTTGATTTCGTCTATTATTTAGATATAATTTGTTATTGTCTTATATTTGTTAGAATCACATATATACTTATATATACATATATATACTATTATACGTAATATATTAAATATACATATATATATTCACTTGCACATAACCTAGATATGTCATTTGTTGACTTTCTAGAACTCCAGGAAATCGTTCTTTATCGAACCCTTTCCTTCCCCCCTCGCGTTATTCTAGTAAGTCCTCTTCTAGGAGACTCATGATGATGAAGGGATATGAGTCAAGTGGACTTTTATAATGCAAGAACGCCTTCGCACGTGAACACTATGGATGAAACAAACTCCTCTCGCCAAGTATATCCTATCTCCGTTACTATCCTTCAAATCTCACTCATCAACCCATCTTTCAAACACACTTATACCTATATATATAAACAATATATATATATATATATATATATATATATATATATATATATATATATATATATATATATATATATATACACTTATTCACATATTCCCGAACACATCTCAAACCCTTCATCAACTTAACACTTTGATTATTTTATCCAAAAATTGTCAAAGGTATATCTTAATTATCGAAACGGTAATTAAAAGTTGTTAAGTTTCTTATCATCGTGCCAATAGACGTTTACGTATCTTTGATATATTATAAATCTAAGTATATACGTATGAATATTTTTGTTCCAGAAACGAATTCCGCGAAATTTGGAAAATTTCAAAGGCGGCCCCCTTAATGATTAAGGGGACCGGCTTGTTATCGAGGGCGGTCCCCTTAATGTTTAAGGGGGCCGGCCATCTGACAGTTCCAAATTTGTTTTCCTTCTTATTTCCATTCCCAAACACTCCATTCACTCATTTGTTCTTCCCCACTGCTACTGAGTACGAACCAAAACCCACTAAAACTTCAAAATCCTCCATCATATCACCAATCCGGGGTTATTTCGCAAGGGGCAAACATCAACCAAACATATAACAACATCTTTTGTAAGTTTTCCAACATGCATTTCATCACATTTCATTCGATTTGGTGTCTAATCAATAATCATGCATTTTATTAAAATTCATTTTAATTCGATTTTAAGAGTAGTTGAAGCTAGAAATTGAACTACCAAATGCTCCTCATAGGATTAGGATGATGTTTTGCAACTCAAAATTAGTATAACATATCATCTTGTCAAAATCATTAATCGCCCATAAACCCTAGTCGAATTTTATTTTTCATAAGTCACATTGTTGATATAACTCTTAAAAACCATTTAAAACTTACTACATTACGTTGTTTTAACGTTCTAAACAATCAAAGCATACTTTTCAAATTGTTGATTAAATGGTTCATGAAGACAACATGGGCGTTTGGTTCATGAACAAACCATAACTATATGAAGATTTTTGAAACCTATAACTAGCTTATAAGTTTTGTTAATAATACTAGAATCAATAGAGGTCATCAAGATATATAATCAATATATATATTGATATTTTTAGGATATTGTTGTCTAGTTAAGGGAGCGTTTGGTTTATCTCGAAAATGATAATTTTGAAAACTAAAATTCGCTTTTTAATCTTTTAAACAAACTCATATTGTGTCAAACTCTTACGAAATGGAAGATATATAATCTAATATATATCTAGCCTTATTTCGAAAAGAATTATGATATCATACTCTTTGATATTATATATTCTAAACGAGTTTAAAATCAAAATAAAAGGAACATTATGAAACTACTTCATTGAATATTTTTTTTGTTGTCGAAGTAGAATTTCGTTCCACATATATTGCATATAATTATATATACATATATATAACATATGTATGATAGTTGTTTTTATATTAATTCTATTTTTGTTGTTATATTGTCTAGGTGAAAATGCCTAAGACCACGGTTGGTGATGTATCCAAAACCAAACAATACATTCCAAAAGTCTCTTCTACTCCCGGCATGTCTCCTTCAGTTGCATGTTTCTATCGTCCTATTGAAAATAGAAACATTCACGAAGGAAGAATTGTCGATCCATCTTTCTATGAATCTGATGACACCGAACGAATGTTCTCCAATATTCGTTTTGAATATCTTTTCCAAATCAACGAACCTATCATTCCTCGTTTTATCCTCGACTTCTATAGCCAAGTGACGGTGCAAACCGATCCCTATGGTAATCTCCTCATTTCCTTCATGATTCAAAATCAATTTATTACTCTTACTCTTGCTCAATTCGGACAAATTCTTAGAATCCCATTCAACGGCCAAGCCGTTTTCTCAAATGAATGGGATCTCTCCACTCTTGAAAGAAATCGTCCTCAGGATGGCCCCTACTATTCTGAGATTCCTAGTCCTGAAGACATTCGTCGAATGCTTGAACTAGAACGTAGTACGACTAGTCGAGTGATCAAATCGAAGAATGTCGACATTCATGCTAATCAAATCCTTCTCAAAGAGCTAAGCCCCGACATGAAGAAGTGGGAAGAACTCATTCGCGAGAATGCGTTTGGTACGGGTGGTCACCGTGATCATGTCACGGCGAGCATTGCCCACATGCTTTATTATGTTATTGCTGAAGAGCAATACAATTTGGCTTATCTTTTTATTCATCGAATCATGTCCGCCAAGAACACCCCAAATGCCAATCTTCCATACGGTATGTTTCTCACACGACTTTATCGTTATGTGATGGAACATTACCCACATCTTCAAAGAGACTACTACGTTCATATCCTTCCCACATTGAATCAACTTACTTGTGTTCGTACTCGTCGTCCTCGTAGTGACAAAGGAAAATCTCGTGTTCCTTTGTACTCTAGGGGTCGTGGTTCTACATCTCATCGTGATGACGATGATGATGAGGAGGAAGACACCTCACGTGTTAGTACTCCATCCCCCACGACCTTTGTTGATGATCTTCCTGACCTTGATTACTCCGAATATTCAATTCCTCTTCCTCACGAACGTACCGATGAACTTCTCTTCACTTGCCAAACCTCCATCATCAATCAACAACAACAAATGCATGAAGAGATGCGAGGAGGATTCAAATCCGTTGGGAAGATGTTTAGGAAGATGCTTGGAAAGAAAAAGAAGTAGAAGATATTGATGTGTTGTTACTTGTTATTACTTGTTTCTTTTAGACATTTGTATGGTTTGCTATTTGCCCGATTTATTCGGAAATACTTGTGTTAATTTCTTGTGTTATTTGGAATGATGTTTAGACTTTAATTATTATCATGCTTCTATATCAATGTTATGCCATGCTTCTTTTCAATATGGATTATAATATGTTTATTTGCATGCATAATTTGATTATATATATATGTTTATATATCATCATTCCTAAAGTATGTACTCCTAATAGAGCTTGCTGGAAAAACACACTTGAAAAATCACCAAATTTTGCAAATTTTGGGTTTCTGGTCGTCTGGGAAAACACCAGATGGGCGGCCCCCTTAATTCCCTAGGCGGTCCCCTTAATTATTAAGGGGGCCGGCATACAATTAAGGGGACCGGCCATCTGGAACCGGGTTTACTGTATTCTTTTGCATCTTGTGAATCCTTTCTCTAGTTTCAGCTACCATTTCCCATTTTGACCCAACTGATTTTTCAACCATTTCAAACATTTACCTAAATTACCTATTTCCATACTATAAATTCCCTCCATTATCACCATTCTTCATCTCATCATTCATCATATCATCATGACTCCTCCAAGCACCTCAAACTCCAAAACCTCCAAGAAACAAAAACTTGTGGTCATTCCTCCAAAACAACTCTTCATTGACTTAACAAATGAAGACAACATAACCCCATCACCTCCACCAAAATGCTCCTCTCCAAGTGCACCTAATGCACCATCCAAAACACCTTCCACTCATGGAACTTCCTCATCTTCCTTACCCTCAACCTCATCAATCAATGACTACATCAATTCACACTTGTCACCACAAGTATCATCACCACTTCCCACACAAGAACCTATATCCACCCATCTTACAATCTCACTTTCACCAATTACACCACTTGATACTCAACTCTCATCTCCACAAATTACACCACCATATTTTACCAATCCCGTACCTTGGAGGATGCTTGAATCACATGGTGATACTTGCCTTTGTTGTATCCACAACCGAACCATCATCTTTGGCCTTAAAGATGAAATTCAATATATGTTTTCATATATTGAACATTTGCTTACCAACCCACCACCACCTCCAACTCCACCATCCTCTCCTATAATTCCTCCACCACAATTCTCATCCACTCCTCCACCATCACCATCATGCTCTCCAAATTAAGCATTTGATATGCTTAATAAAATAAAGTCTTTGCCACCCCTTTTGCTCGCAAGCTCTATGAAGTCCATGTACTTTTGCATGATGATGTATCTTTCTTGATTAATTGGCTTATGTTTTTGCTATTATGTTGTTAGCTCTTGTACTTGTATTGTTGTGTCTTGACACAACAATTGTTTTAATATGAATGCTTCTTTCTTTCCTTATTACATTATATTGGTGTGCATGTCTATACTTGTGCTTCTAATATTTTTGTTTTGCAAGCATTCCATAGCTCGTTCTCTTGGTGCCCCCAAACGAGGGGGAGTACACATCAAGGGGGAGTTTCTACCCGTCAAAATTTTCACGAATGAAAACTTGTCGGCTTAACCTTTTTGATGTAACAAAAAGGGGGAGAAGTACATATAAACTCACTAAAATACTTGTTTAAAAACTAATTTTTGAGTTAATGAGTTTAAGTTTTGTAATCATCAAAAAGGGGGAGATTGTTGATATAAATAATGTTTGTGAATGTTATTAATATTTCTCAATAAACCTATGTTTTGATAATCACAAAACTTAAATCAAATTAAGTCAAGAATAAGACATAAACAAGTATTTGGTGACAAATATTTACCTCTACATCTTATATCACTTAAGGTATGCATAAACTTAGTAACTTATGCATTACATGATCAAAGGAAATTTTATATTAATACATAACATTATATAAAATGATTTTAACATTTTATATATATTTGTAAATCATTTTTGGTAAAGCTTTATTAAACCACAAAAATATGATTTCAAATTTCCAACCAAAAAGGGCAAATTTTATCCAGAGAATCTTTTCAAACGTTCAGGAGGGCGGCCCCCTTAATTTTACTAGGCGGCCCCCTTAATCATTAAGGGGACCGGCCAATAATTAAGGGGACCGGCACGCTCCCGAACAGTAAAATCTGGCCCTTTAAATACTGGATCATTTTGCACATTTTCCTCACCTTTTTGCACTATAAACTTTCTGATCCAATCTTCTTCTCTAGATCTAAAATCCTTTGATCATATATTTCATAAGTCTTTGTTTCCAAGTGATCCAAAGCTTCATCCATTCAAGTGCAAGAAGAAGAACACTTCTCTACATCCATCTTATTGTAGTGGTGTTGTGTATAGCTAGTTTCATATTGTACTAGTGATAGCTAATTGTTAAGGTGGTGTGTATATTTGTTGATTATAGAATCTTGGTGTGTTGTAAACTAGTTTAGTAGTTGTGACTTAGTTGTGCATAGAAGAAGGTGTGAAGATTGACAAGGTGTGAAGACGGTGTGAAGTCTTGAAGAAGGTGTGAAGGTGTGATTAAGGTGTGAAATCACGTGGTGTGATATTTGGTGTGAGATTGGTTCTAGCTACGATTAGAACTCGACATTTAGCTTAGTGTCGTTAACTTGTGTAAGCCAAGGTGTGTAAGGTTTCTCCACCATAAGGAGTTTGTTGACATAGTGAAGAAAACTCTCGAGTGTGGTACTCGGGGAGTGGAGTAGGGCAAGGAAGGTGTCCTTGTAGCCGAACCACTATAAATTCACGTGTTGTGGTTTGATCTTTCTAACTCTATCTTTTCTTTATTATATTTCAATACTTTCAATATTAGTTTAGAATTGCTTATATTGGTTGTTGCTTGAATTCACTTAAGATCGAATCGAAAGTTTTTATAACCAACAAAATATTTTGGAAATAAATTTAAAAGGACATAAAACTATTCAACCCCCCCTTCTAGTTTTCTACATGAAGATTTACCGTTTGCAAGATATGTTGTTTTTTTTAAAAGGTGGAAAGTGGGTTTTTATATTAAATGAGCTAAAATGCCAATTTTGTCCTCCCTTTGTTATTTTTTGTTTTGATCTTAGCCATTAAATGAAAGGTGGATGGATAGTTGAGATTTGCTTATTTATTTTTTAATGGATACATGTTTTACAAGGATCTCACCTCTAGTTCATCTTTATTACTTAATTTAACAATTTAAACAAGTAAACAACTATATGACATAGTTCATCTCTATTAATTAACTTAACAAGCTCAATTATAACACATGGTGTGAACTCTTTAGATGACATTGTTATATGCTTAAGGTTCTTCGCATCATTGACGGCCCACGCTTTCAACTAGCGCCCCGATCATGATCAACTTGATTCCCTCGTTGTATCATTTATTTATAGCATGATCCGGGAGAGATTAGAAAGTGTGATCCTCGACCTCAAAGCCACGCCTAGTTCTTTATGGAAATTTCTTGAAATGATCTTCCATGATAACAAAGCAAACCGAATTATTCAGGTTGACAATGAACTTTGTACCTTATAACTTGGCATTCAATCGGTTGCGTACTATTATTAATAGGTAATGTTGTCCCATAATTATCCTTAATGTATATTAATGTAGAAAGAGAGAATGGGTGTGGACACTTATTAATCTAGAGAGAGAATATAGATAAGTATTTGAACTTTAACTGATGAACACACCCTCCAATGTGAGGAGGTGATGTGGCATTTATGTCCTTACAACCAAATGTTCCAACTTGGAACTATTAATCCCCTTGCAACTATACAAGTGTTAGCACATGATTTGGTGACTTTGTTTTATTCCCCTTGCTTGCTGGATTAAAGGAGGATACATATTTTGGCAGATTTATGTCACAACTCGTAAATTCTGGCCTTTTCCCGAACTTTCACATTTACTATTCATCGGTTACTATTCATCGATCACTATTCATCATTTTTGAGGTCAGTTTGATATTCTGAGAAGCGTTTTAAAATTTTACTATTCATAAAACACTATTCACCTCCGGAGAAAATTTGTCATTTATACGTGGGTTGCGTCATTTTTGTAAACGTACGATTATCTACCTAATAAACGTTATCTTATGAACTATTATTTTGAATGATTGATCCGACAATCCCAACTATGGTCCTAACATATTTTTCAACTCATAATAATAATATAAAAATTTTATTATTAATTTACCCGGTGTTTTCAAATCAACTGTTACGTTTTCCGGTCGAAGCTTATAACTTCGTCGGTTTGCGATATTTCAACCCGATCATTATTTTAACACCCGATTCTCATCAGGAATATTATTTTATAACTTTTACAACTTAGTCGTATTTTATTTTACCTCGTCGCGATTTATTTTTAGTTAACTCGGTGCCCGATAACACCTAATGCATACATAAAACTAACTAATACATACACTTTTGGGGACAAGATCCTTAATTAGCCCCCAACCTTCCCATTTTTCTCACCAACTTAATTTAATGCTCACCAAACATTTGTCTAAGTATAAATTAAACTTTTCATCCATTTTAATCACAAAAATCATTTTTACTAAGGCAAGCAAACTTTTTCCTCTCATTTCTCTTGAGGTATAATCGAATTAGGGTGATCATGGTGCAAGGAGTACAAATTTTACAAGATCTTGTCATAAACTTGTTTATATAATCATCCTTGTTTGAGTTTTGAAATAAAAACTCAAGGATTAGTAAGTTTTCATCATCTAAACTCCCTAAACCTTCAAGTAAGTTAACAAACTCATCTCTATAATTTTACCAAGTTCCTACAATGTTCATATCATTTCATACAAGGTTTACATGCATATGTTAGTATATACCACTCATTTATGTATATATTTAATTTTTGAACTCTAGAAATGGATTATAGTTAAATCCTTGTTAGATCCACTTGATTTGTGATGTTTAGGAACCCATGACACCCTAAGAAGGTGTATGGTAGGATTAGACTAGTTTTGTGGTGATTGAAAGTGGTTTGGTTGGGTTAGAATCTAGATTGGAACACTAGAAATGATTTTTGAAACTACATATTGACCTACTGTCCTTAAAATGAAAACCTGGCAAACTCAGTGGGTTTGGGGTAACTTTTGACTAAATATTTAGAAAATACATTCCGAGACGGAACTATGGCCGAAAACGGGGATGAAAACGAGTTTATAACGAAGGAGATATGAATTTTTCAATATTAACGACGAAAACTATTTTCTGAAAACTGCATGCTGTTTGACAGTTTTCGACGGGCAATTAGAGGCGTTAAACGTAACCTAGAGGAGCCGAGCTATCGAAAATATATTAGTATATACTAAAACGAATCCGTGGATATAAAGAACGAGTAAAATGAGCTTAAAACGACCAAGATATACACTTTTGAAACTAGGCGAACTATATATATATTTGACAACATCTAATAGCAAATATTCTCTTAAGTTATGGAAACACTATAAATCAACGCCAACGCTTATTTTCAAACTACGAGTGGTATAGGCTTCATGTGCATGTACATTCATCGCATCCCCTCATAATTTAAGTAGATCGTATCATTCGTTCATTATAGGTCGCGGTTAGAGATCGAACCTCATTTCTGTGTAACCACTTTTGTCTTCGTAACTATCGTACCAGGTGAGTCATAGCCCCTACTCTTTTAAATTGTTTTGTCAACTTTTGGGGGAGAATACATGCTCGTTTTTACTTGAACTATTACTTGACTCTTTGAACATTGTTTTGAACCTTGAACTATTATGAACTCATTTGACCTTATAACTTGTTTGGAACTATTGAACTTGTTTTGACCTTTTGAACTTGACTTAAACTTTTGAACTTATGTACCGTACGTACTTTGACTTAAAGTCTCCCTTGTTCGGAGCAACACTATAAAGTCTCCCATGTTCGGAGCAACGCTAAAGTCTCTCCTGTTCAGAGCATCCTAATAAATCTCGCCATGGTGGAGTGACTAATAAATCTTTGCCAAGTCGGTAAAGTGACTAATAAATCTCGCCTAGGTGGTGGAGTGACTTGAAGTCTCCCATGTTCGGAGCAACATTATAAAGTCTCCCTTGTTCGGAGCGGCCTTGACTTATTATTGACCACGGGTGTTTGACTACTAGACTTAAACTATATTTTAGGCAGTGGGTTGTAAACACACAGGTTACAAGTCTCTTATGGCGGGACTTGGAACTGAGTGGATTTGCAATGCCTTTGCCTGGCGAACTTTTTTTAAATGGTTTTCCTATTATTTTAAAACGTTTATACTCACCAACTATTTTCATAGTTGACCCGTTTTCTCTCATGCATTTCAGGTGATCGTCAGTAAGTTTTCTTCATGGTCCTTGCATGTTTGACAGTTTTCGACGGGCAATTAGAGGCGTTAAACGTAACCTAGAGGAGCCGAGCTATCGAAAATATATTAGTATATACTAAAACGAATCCGTGGATATAAAGAACGAGTAAAATGAGCTTAAAACGACCAAGATATACACTTTTGAAACTAGGCGAACTATATATATATTTGACAACATCTAATAGCAAATATTCTCTTAAGTTATGGAAACACTATAAATCAACGCCAACGCTTATTTTCAAACTACGAGTGGTATAGGCTTCATGTGCATGTACATTCATCGCATCCCCTCATAATTTAAGTAGATCGTATCATTCGTTCATTATAGGTCGCGGTTAGAGATCGAACCTCATTTCTGTGTAACCACTTTTGTCTTCGTAACTATCGTACCAGGTGAGTCATAGCCCCTACTCTTTTAAATTGTTTTGTCAACTTTTGGGGGAGAATACATGCTCGTTTTTACTTGAACTATTACTTGACTCTTTGAACATTGTTTTGAACCTTGAACTATTATGAACTCATTTGACCTTATAACTTGTTTGGAACTATTGAACTTGTTTTGACCTTTTGAACTTGACTTAAACTTTTGAACTTATGTACCGTACGTACTTTGACTTAAAGTCTCCCTTGTTCGGAGCAACACTATAAAGTCTCCCATGTTCGGAGCAACGCTAAAGTCTCTCCTGTTCAGAGCATCCTAATAAATCTTGCCATGGTGGAGTGACTAATAAATCTTTGCCAAGTCGGTAAAGTGACTAATAAATCTCGCCTAGGTGGTGGAGTGACTTGAAGTCTCCCATGTTCGGAGCAACATTATAAAGTCTCCCTTGTTCGGAGCGGCCTTGACTTATTATTGACCACGGGTGTTTGACTACTAGACTTAAACTATATTTTAGGCAGTGGGTTGTAAACACACAGGTTACAAGTCTCTTATGGCGGGACTTGGAACTGAGTGGATTTGCAATGCCTTTGCCTGGCGAACTTTTTTTAAATGGTTTTCCTATTATTTTAAAACGTTTATACTCACCAACTATTTTCATAGTTGACCCGTTTTCTCTCATGCATTTCAGGTGATCGTCAGTAAGTTTTCTTCATGGTCCTTGCATGTTTGACAGTTTTCGACGGGCAATTAGAGGCGTTAAACGTAACCTAGAGGAGCCGAGCTATCGAAAATATATTAGTATATACTAAAACGAATCCGTGGATATAAAGAACGAGTAAAATGAGCTTAAAACGACCAAGATATACACTTTTGAAACTAGGCGAACTATATATATATTTGACAACATCTAATAGCAAATATTCTCTTAAGTTATGGAAACACTATAAATCAACGCCAACGCTTATTTTCAAACTACGAGTGGTATAGGCTTCATGTGCATGTACATTCATCGCATCCCCTCATAATTTAAGTAGATCGTATCATTCGTTCATTATAGGTCGCGGTTAGAGATCGAACCTCATTTCTGTGTAACCACTTTTGTCTTCGTAACTATCGTACCAGGTGAGTCATAGCCCCTACTCTTTTAAATTGTTTTGTCAACTTTTGGGGGAGAATACATGCTCGTTTTTACTTGAACTATTACTTGACTCTTTGAACATTGTTTTGAACCTTGAACTATTATGAACTCATTTGACCTTATAACTTGTTTGGAACTATTGAACTTGTTTTGACCTTTTGAACTTGACTTAAACTTTTGAACTTATGTACCGTACGTACTTTGACTTAAAGTCTCCCTTGTTCGGAGCAACACTATAAAGTCTCCCATGTTCGGAGCAACGCTAAAGTCTCTCCTGTTCAGAGCATCCTAATAAATCTCGCCATGGTGGAGTGACTAATAAATCTTTGCCAAGTCGGTAAAGTGACTAATAAATCTCGCCTAGGTGGTGGAGTGACTTGAAGTCTCCCATGTTCGGAGCAACATTATAAAGTCTCCCTTGTTCGGAGCGGCCTTGACTTATTATTGACCACGGGTGTTTGACTACTAGACTTAAACTATTTTAGCAGTGGGTTGTGAACACACAGGTTACAAGTCTCTTATGGCGGGACTTGTAACTGAGTGGATTTACAATGCCTTTGCTGTGTGATCACTTTTCTTTATACTTTATTTGTTAAACAACTCTATGAACTCACCAACCTCGTGTTGACACTTTAGCATGTATTTTCAGGTTTTAATCTATGGCACGCTACAGGAGGTTTTGGCAGGGCACGGCATGGTCATAGAAGACTCTGATTATTAATTTGGGGACCGTTTTAAACTATTTTAGGGCCTACTTCCGCACTACTTTTAACGATGTAAATTCAATATTTTTGGCTAAACGATTTTATTCTAAATGATTAAAGTGAAAACCACTTTTGAACTTGTGTTGTAATACCAATTGAGTTACACCCCAGCTACACGTATGCTTCCGCTGGACCCGATTTTGGGGGTGTGACAGATTGGTATCAGAGCTTTGGCTATAGCGAACTAAGTGTTTTTAAAACCTAGACTATAGCTACTTTTATGAAAAACTTAACCCTATGACCGTCACGTGCCTGCCTGCCAAGCTGAAGCCTCATTGTGGTTTGTTGCTGACTTAGGTGATGAGATTTGTGTCTCATTATCTGGTACATTATGTTCATCTATTCTAATTGATTTCTATCATTGTCTTTCATATAAGCATGTTCACGTATCATATATGTCACCCTGTTATGTTTCTCCTTGCTTAGTTTCATCATTTGACGTCGAGTTTGGTCACCTGCCTTAGTCTTTCTGTACGTCTTGGTATTTGTAACTGAGCTGAGTATTTCAAAATTCATGGAACCTCGGTGGAATATAGACTAGTCACCTATATTCAACCCGGGATAGTGGGACATAGGCTGACTACCTATATCCGACTCAGAAATGAATTTTGCAACACTGAGAATGGTTATAATAAAATTTTGTCCGTATTGAATCCTCAACTCAATTTCCAATGTTTCATTCATGTGTGTGTATACCCTCGTTGTCAGAACGCTTATACTTTTCCTCACCTTGTGAACCGCCGCTTGAAAGCACGTCAACTGGTCATTTCGTCTCATGAATCTTCACCTATATAACACTTCGGAGACCAACGTTAACTGAACTTCGGGACGAAGTTCCTTAAGGGGTAGAGACTGTCACAACTCGTAAATTCTGGCCTTTTCCCGAACTTTCACATTTACTATTCATCGGTTACTATTCATCGATCACTATTCATCATTTTACTATTCATCATTTTTGAGGTCAGTTTGATATTCTGAGAAGCGTTTTAAAATTTTACTATTCATAAAACACTATTCACCTCCGGAGAAAATTTGTCATTTATACGTGGGTTGCGTCATTTTTGTAAACGTACGATTATCTACCTAATAAACGTTATCTTATGAACTATTATTTTGAATGATTGATCCGACAATCCCAACTATGGTCCTAACATATTTTTCAACTCATAATAATAATATAAAAATTTTATTATTAATTTACCCGGTGTTTTCAAATCAACTGTTACGTTTTCCGGTCGAAGCTTATAACTTCGTCGGTTTGCGATATTTCAACCCGATCATTATTTTAACACCCGATTCTCATCAGGAATATTATTTTATAACTTTTACAACTTAGTCGTATTTTATTTTACCTCGTCGCGATTTATTTTTAGTTAACTCGGTGCCCGATAACACCTAATGCATACATAAAACTAACTAATACATACACTTTTGGGGACAAGATCCTTAATTAGCCCCCAACCTTCCCATTTTTCTCACCAACTTAATTTAATGCTCACCAAACATTTGTCTAAGTATAAATTAAACTTTTCATCCATTTTAATCACAAAAATCATTTTTACTAAGGCAAGCAAACTTTTTCCTCTCATTTCTCTTGAGGTATAATCGAATTAGGGTGATCATGGTGCAAGGAGTACAAATTTTACAAGATCTTGTCATAAACTTGTTTATATAATCATCCTTGTTTGAGTTTTGAAATAAAAACTCAAGGATTAGTAAGTTTTCATCATCTAAACTCCCTAAACCTTCAAGTAAGTTAACAAACTCATCTCTATAATTTTACCAAGTTCCTACAATGTTCATATCATTTCATACAAGGTTTACATGCATATGTTAGTATATACCACTCATTTATGTATATATTTAATTTTTGAACTCTAGAAATGGATTATAGTTAAATCCTTGTTAGATCCACTTGATTTGTGATGTTTAGGAACCCATGACACCCTAAGAAGGTGTATGGTAGGATTAGACTAGTTTTGTGGTGATTGAAAGTGGTTTGGTTGGGTTAGAATCTAGATTGGAACACTAGAAATGATTTTTGAAACTACATATTGACCTACTGTCCTTAAAATGAAAACCTGGCAAACTCAGTGGGTTTGGGGTAACTTTTGACTAAATATTTAGAAAATACATTCCGAGACGGAACTATGGCCGAAAACGGGGATGAAAACGAGTTTATAACGAAGGAGATATGAATTTTTCAATATTAACGACGAAAACTATTTTCTGAAAACTGCATGCTGTTTGACAGTTTTCGACGGGCAATTAGAGGCGTTAAACGTAACCTAGAGGAGCCGAGCTATCGAAAATATATTAGTATATACTAAAACGAATCCGTGGATATAAAGAACGAGTAAAATGAGCTTAAAACGACCAAGATATACACTTTTGAAACTAGGCGAACTATATATATATTTGACAACATCTAATAGCAAATATTCTCTTAAGTTATGGAAACACTATAAATCAACGCCAACGCTTATTTTCAAACTACGAGTGGTATAGGCTTCATGTGCATGTACATTCATCGCATCCCCTCATAATTTAAGTAGATCGTATCATTCGTTCATTATAGGTCGCGGTTAGAGATCGAACCTCATTTCTGTGTAACCACTTTTGTCTTCGTAACTATCGTACCAGGTGAGTCATAGCCCCTACTCTTTTAAATTGTTTTGTCAACTTTTGGGGGAGAATACATGCTCGTTTTTACTTGAACTATTACTTGACTCTTTGAACATTGTTTTGAACCTTGAACTATTATGAACTCATTTGACCTTATAACTTGTTTGGAACTATTGAACTTGTTTTGACCTTTTGAACTTGACTTAAACTTTTGAACTTATGTACCGTACGTACTTTGACTTAAAGTCTCCCTTGTTCGGAGCAACACTATAAAGTCTCCCATGTTCGGAGCAACGCTAAAGTCTCTCCTGTTCAGAGCATCCTAATAAATCTCGCCATGGTGGAGTGACTAATAAATCTTTGCCAAGTCGGTAAAGTGACTAATAAATCTCGCCTAGGTGGTGGAGTGACTTGAAGTCTCCCATGTTCGGAGCAACATTATAAAGTCTCCCTTGTTCGGAGCGGCCTTGACTTATTATTGACCACGGGTGTTTGACTACTTGACTTATTATTGACCACGGGTGTAAGTAGGTTTTGTTTTTGTATTTGTATTGTGTTGTTTTTCTCTTAAACATGCTTAAAGATAATGTAAAGTTAAAATAGTCTAAAATTATTCTTAATGCGGCCTATAAGCTGCAGATAAAAGGTAAGTACCAAAGAAGCTGACCGAATGGATGGGATTGTGGGTTTGCTGCTATTGACAAAAAGATTGCATTTATAGGACTTTGCTTTAACATATGATATTTTTTATGTTTTGTGTATTGGGTATCTTTTTATTTATTTATAAAGATTGTTTGTTGATTGTGTGGGGGAGCATTTGCTACATTGTAGATTACTGATTTTTAAAATTTCTAAACTTTCTTAGCTTATAATGATTGTGGTTGCTGCCGTGGTAAGTGTGTGGTGACGGGAAGTGATGATATAGATGGTTTGGTTGTTGGTTGCACGGTTCACTTGGGTCTGATGATTCTTTAAATATGTTGTCTTGGTGCAGAACGTCGAAGGATGGTAGAGCATAGCAAACAGTCCTGAGCAACCTCCGCATGTGCAGTGAAGGCATATTTGGTACTAATGTGACCTCAACTAACTCGATAAAAGCTTGATTGGTTTTGTGAGTTTTGTTTTTCATAAATTTCTTTTAGTTTTAATAAAATGTTAAAAAGTTTGGGTTTGTTTCTGTTTTTGTTACCAAAGGCTTTTATAAAACAAAACTTAGAGTTGTAAATTTGTTTGTTTAACAAATTTAATTTACAATTGTTTTTGTTTGCGCTTACAGGGATAAAGGAGTGTTGTAGTGTTTGTTCAGCAGGATGAAGCGTTACTACTGAGATAATGGAAGGATGTTAGAGTGCGACAAACGGTCGCCGCAGCAACCTCCACGTGCGCAGCCAAGGCGTCATAATCTGAGGCAAGTTTTCCTTTATCTATATCTATTACATACCGTGAAAACGCGGGATGAAACAACGTTGGATTAAACAGGGTGTTAGACTTTATATTAATACTTATAGAGCCTGTGAATCCGCTATCGTTTTGACGATATCATGTTTTGTTGGCCATTATTTGCTGCTGCTCTGACTCGGTCCAGTATTTTTCTTACTCTTTAATTAATATCATGATATATGAGAAAAAGTGTGGCTTCTGCACATATCAAAACCATTTCAGTTAGCCCAAAGCTATTTTGAAAACCGCCTGTATAAATAAAGTATGGCACCTTTTAGCAATGTATGTGCTGTGTTATATTACAAATGGCGATTTTTTTTTGGTCGATTTGATACAGGGATACACTAGGCAATGATGAGTCTAGGGGTGGGGAGCACTAAAGATGATGGTATGTGGTGGACCACTTTAGTGTATTACTAACTTTATTACCATTTCCTTCAGCTTCTATAAACTTAAATAACTGCCCTTTGGAGCTTCATTCTGAATTATCAAAAAGAAGACGAACATCAGATAATGTAACTACAGCCAATTCATACTTAACTGCTATTAGTGAAATAAATTGTGTGATTGTTTTTTCTAATTATAAATAACATTGATCAAACGGTTTAATGTGGTATAACTTTGTAGACCTTTACTCAAAATTAAAGAGTTGTGGATTCCTTTTTTTAGGAAACATTTTTCGATGACTAATTTCTGTTGCTCTTTTCTGCAGGGCATACACGATTCAGTTACTATCGAGGTGTTTATTTTCTGTAAGGTATACAGGATTGAGTTACTATCGGGATGTTTATAGCCAAGTCAAAGGCATAAAACTTCCATAGATCCTGCTGAACTGTCTATGCAGTTTATTCTCATACCTCTAAACAGGTTTCTTCAGGTAATGTCATTCATGTCATGTAAACGTCTCTTTCTTCTTATACTGTTCACTTTTGTTGGGTCATGAGTCATAACAGACATTTGAATAAATTAGTTGTGCCCTATACCTAGAGGTCTCACTCTCAGGATTTGCGAGTCATATTTGTTGGGTCATGAGTCATAACAGACATTTGAATATAAAAAAGTCAATGGTGATCTTAGGTGTAGTGACCATATTATAAACTTTTCCTCTATTGGTATTTTGCAAGTTGAGAACATCCTTAGGGATCACGGGTATGCCACCAACCGCATTAAGGGGTGTGGGTTGGCTGACGGCTCAAAACGGGTCAGGTTGTGGTGAAGGGCCAACATAAATGATGGGCTCAATACTTGGTTTTTCTGTAAACCCATCAGACTTCACGATAGTTTCTTTTTCTTACAGAATTCTGACTTTGACATTAGGAAGGGGAAATTCGGTCATGTCTATATAGCAAGAGATAAGAGGGTAAGTAAATTAGATCCAATAACCATGCTTAACAGATTATAATATTATATTTTGCTGTATTAAGTTGAATTTCCATCTTTGTATTTTTATCAGTTACGATTTATCATCTTTGTTTGGATTATCGATTTTGTTTAAGATTGTATATGAATGACATCTTTCTTCTGGAACATGGCAAATCATGTTGTGGCATTGAAGGTGCTATTTAAAATGCTGCTAAAACAATCTCAAGTAAAATTACTGATAAAGGCTGCTTACAGGTGCATAAGTGGTGTTTAGGATATCATTGTTTGGATAATATGGTGCATAAGGCGTGTTTGGGTATTGGCGTGGAGAGTTGGGATAGTATTTAACATTTAATGTACTAGACTGAAACACAACCATTTCATTGATATTAAATTTAAAGTATTCATATCAATCGTAATATTGTAATCATCTACTACGCTTACCCTTTTGTTTGTTTGATTTCCAGAATAGGGTTCGTCATACAAGAAAAAGTCGACTATAAAGACCTGGAGGCTCGGTGATATTGACATGCCATAACAAGTTGTTACAAGAATGATAGGAAAAGAAATATGTCTGTTACAAGAATGTTTCCACATATATTTTTTGTTTATTAGTTACATATTACTCATTAAACAACTGAATAGTTTGTATTTTTGTATTCATATAATTTTAATGGGCATGAGCCTTCTTTTATGGATCCGACGATGTTAATATTGTTGAATCATTTATTTGTCTAGCAATGTTGCATTTCTATACAAACTTTGTTTCCAAGTTTTGGCTAACTTGCGTACACAAAAACCCCGCGGCAACGCACGGGTTTCCCACCTCGTTTTGAACAATTTGTAGGCTACAGTACTACATAATTAAAAGGGTTTTACTCTTTTTTTTTTTTTTTTTAAACGTCAATGGTTAAGCAAAACAAGTTATATTATCACGCCGAGCATTTTATAAATATCGTAGATGCATTCTTCCGTCCAAGACTATGAGAATTTGAAAATAATATATCATGAATAGAGTATTCCCAAGCTGTTTAAAAAAAGTATGGAAAATCAAGTAAAGGTCGAAATGTCATCCCGTTCACTTTAATCCTTTGTTTCACTTCATGGAAGATAAGGTTATAAAAATCTAAATATGACAAGACTTCAGGTCTTGTTAAAAGAGGTAACCGGGTTATTAAAAAGATATAAGTATCTAAGAATGTACGCGGTTTCTTTCCCTTGTTGGCGATCCTAATATGAGGAAGTATCCTCAACAATACATGGAAAATACTAGTTACATACAACTTTGCCAACTTATCAAAACCGAGGGACTGAAAGTGAATCTAAGTTGACATGGAGTCAACCCACTTGCCTTTACTCTTTTTATAAACTTGATTTGATCTCTCATTTTAATTGCATTCATTCAATTACCAAATCTTCCAAAGAATTCCTTATATCCATCGTTAAGTTGTAAGTCATGCTATCTCAATTTGCTTTTCTTCTAGTTTTGCTCATCTTATAACTCATTGTTCTATCTCTGTTTGCTAACTATACTTCATTTCAAAATATTAAAAGTTATTATTTGATCTAATGACCCATAAAGTACTAAACAACTTATTAGTAAAACTATTTGTTCAGTAGTAGTTTGGTATAAGAGTGATTTCCCTTTAGTGGTTTTGGTCTTTTGATCGTTGGATTGTCATACTTGTAATTTCTAGGACCATTGAAGTTAGAATCGTTGTTGTTTTAGATTTGTGTGGCCCGAATTATTGTTGTCAACATTTGGCTGAAGTTATGTTGTACCCCTGCCTAGGAATTAAAAAAAAAAAAAAAAAAAAAAAAAAAAAAAAAAAAAGAAAAAAAATTCTGATTAGATAACCCAATTTATTCATTTCCCAAATTTGCTAGTTTTTTAAATTTAATATTATAGGCTTCTTTATATCAAAGAGAGTAAAGTGTCTCTTATGTGTCACCTGACCATCACCTGCACCCAGAGCGCTACATTACCTTTTTAACACAAAGACGTAACTGTTATCACTTAACCAATCACATAAAAATATTTCACTTTATACAAACACATCCCACAATATACCTCACAATAATTTTGTTTTGTATCACTTAAAACAAAATAAATGAATTAATTGGATTTTTTGTTGCATGACCCATTAAAAAGAAGTATTATTTTTGGTGAAGATATGTAATAGAAAAGTATGACCCTTGAATTATTCAGATGATGTTATAATGTTATCTGGTGCTATTTTCTACAAAATAATAATTGAAATTTGACATTGTAGCTTATAATCTAATTACTTTTAATACTGTCTCATTTTATAACTTGTCAATATAATAATCGATCCAATGGGCTATATGACAAGGGCTATATTAGATCTTAATCTCCAATTTAATAACCCAAATTTTGGACAGATCTGAGGAAAATTGGTGTCCAAATTGTAATTTGTTATATCTTCTTTTGTAATTAACATATACTTTACATTATTTATTTATAAAAAAAAAAAAAAAAAAAAAAAAAAAAAAAAAAAAAAAAAGGTATCTAAATTACTTTGCTAAACTGTAATTTTCATACTCCAATTACTTCCCTCCATGGGCTAGATAACAAGGTCTAAATAACTAAACAAGTTATTAATAAAGCCAAAACTTTATGAAATTCCAAATTTTCAACAGATTTAAGGAAAATACTATAGTGTCCAAATATTTTACATAGCATGAACAACAATAGAAAATAATTTAATCACATTTTATGAAATGCAATCATACAAGCTTCTTTCTACAAACCCACTTGCCTTTATTCTTTTTAACTTTGAGCTTCCATCCATCCCTAAACTGCAAGTCGTTTTACCTTTTTATATTGTTTCATCTTACATTCTTTATTCCAAGTTATATATATATATATATATATATATATATATATATATATATGTATATATATATATATATGTATATATATGTATACATATATATGTATACATATATATATATATATATATATATATGTATATATATATATATATATATATATATATATATATATATATATATATATGTATATATATATATATGTATATATATATATATATGTATATATATATATGTATATATATATATATATATATATATATATATATATATATATATATATATATATATATATATATATTTGTTTTAGGGCAGATTGATGACTAAAAATCTTAGTCATGGATTCTATGTACTATTAGCTCTACTCTTTCTGATGCTCTTTACTTGTAGACACAGCTCGATCTCGTTATTTATTATGGCTGCTTCTTCCATTGCCCATCGATGGAGATATGATGTCTTTGTTAGTTTTAGAGGTAAAGATATCCGCAAAAAGTTCATGGATCATATGTTCAATGATTTCAAGCAAAAAGGAATTCATGCTTTTAGAGATGACAACGAGCTGCCTAAAGGAGAAGAGATATCTCCCCATCTCTACAAAGCCATTGAAGAATCAAGGTTTTTGATAGTTATCTTCTCCAAAGATTATGCTTCTTCATCATGGTGTCTCAAGGAACTTGTCAAAATACTCGAGTGCAAGCAAATGGGAAAGCCTAAACACGAGGTTCAAATAATCTTTTATGATGTTAAACCGGATGTCGTGAGGAAACAAACTGAGAGCTATGCTGAAGCGTTTGGCAAACATCAAGTTTCAAACAGAAAAGAGGTGGATAAATGGAAGGAAGCTTTATCCATGGCAGCTAACTTATCTGGATGGGATCTTGAGGACATGGCAAATGGGTAAAATTCTTGTTTTTGTGTATTAGTCTTGTAGCTCTACTAAAGCTTAACACCATGTAGTTTCTCTTACTTATTGTGTCTTTGTGGTTAACAGGTTTGAGTCCAAGTTCATCGATTCCATTTCTAGAGAAATCCTCAAAACATTATGTGATGGACCCTTACATGTTGGTGAGAACATTGTTGGCATCGATTTCCATTTCGAGAAATTAAACTTGTCACGCTTCGTTGGGTCACATAAGGTTAACATGCTTGGTATTTGTGGTATAAGTGGAATAGGAAAGACAACCGTTGCCAAAGCTATATATAACTTGATGTATATCCACTTTGAAAGAAGTTGCTTTTGTGAAGATGTCAAAGAAGTCGAAGAAAAACAAAGCCTAACTCAACTCCAGATGCAAATGATTGGTAAGATTCTGAAAACAGATGATCTGAAGATATCAAGTGTTGGAGAAGGTTCTATGGTAATAAAGCAAAGGATGGCATGTAAGCCAATCCTGCTTGTTTTGGATGATGTGAATAGCGTGAAGCAGTTAGAAGCACTAGCAGGTTCACCTGATTGGTTTTCCCCTGGAAGTCTTATTATTTTCACCGGTAAAGACAAACAATTGCTAATATCTCATAAAGTGGATAGAATCTATGAAATGGAGTCTTTAGATGATTATGAAGCTCTTGAGCTCTTTAGTTTATATGCATTTGGCAAAAGGCATCCTACAGAAGATTTTGAAGAGCTCGCTTCGAAAGTTATAAGACATTTGCAAGGTCACCCGTTGGCTCTCAAAATTTTTGGTGGATTATTGTGTGAAAAATCTGTGGATGTTTGGAAAAGCGAATTGGAAAGACTCCAAACATATCCTAACTCAGAGATAGTACAAAAACTGCGACCAAGTTTTGATAGCTTGGCATCTGATCAGAAAAGAATGTTTCTTGACATTGCATGTGCCTTGATTGGGGAAAATAAAGATTTTGCTGCAAGTGTACTACACAGCAGTCATTATTCTGCAAATGCTATTATTGAAGTTCTAGCTGATAAGTTCCTAATAACAATATCTGCATATAATATGCGTCTTCAAATGCATGAATTGATTCAAAGCATGGCAAGGGAAATTGTTCGTGAAGAATTTATCCTGACTGGGAAACAAAGAAGATTGTATATATCATCCGCATCGAGTGAAAAGAAAGTAAGAACTGGCATATTCTTCTTTACCTTCATATTCATACAAAAGTATACACAATTGCATATGTTACTCTCTATAATTTATGTCACATGTTCTTGCTTTTCCAGGTGGAAATGACTGAAGCAATTGAAGTTCTAGTCCTTTTGTTATGGAAATCTTGTCAAAAGGTTGACATAAACGCTAATTCCTTTGCACTTATGAAAAATTTGCGGATCCTGAAAATCTATTCTAAGAAAGAATTTCATCAGAAAGTGGAATTTAAGGGCTACAATGTGAAGTACTCGGGGAATCTCAAAAATTTGAATTTCTTGTCGAATAAGCTAAGCTTGTTTTATTGGCATGGATGCCCTTTCAACTACTTGCCTCCAGAATTCTATCCAAAAAACATTGTTGCCATCGACTTGTCTCACAGCAACATTAAACAACTTTGGACAACACCACAGGTATTTACTTGTTCATACATGTGTTCATATTTGACACCTCGAGAAATAAGAACTAATCTTTTTTTCTATTGATGCCAGTGCTTAAGAAGGTTGAAAGTAATGAAGCTAAGGTACTGCTGCAACCTAACAACCACCCCTGACTTCTCAGAGACTACAAATCTCAAAGAGCTAGATCTTGAAGGTTGTGTGAATTTGGCTACAGTTCACCCATCTATTGGAATGCTTAATAAGCTTGCTGTCTTAAATCTGAAAGACTGCACACTGGTTTGGAGTTTTCCTGAAGCCTTTTGGTCTAGATGCTGGACTTCAATCTCTGGTTTAATATGGAACCAACAACATCCCCAAAGATCAGTTTCATTGGCAGGTTTACATATGTTAAAGAAACTGAATTTCAGCAACTGCAATTTAGTTCAAGTGCCCGATGGCATTGGAGGCTTATCATGTCTAGAGAGTCTATACTTGCAAGGGAACAATTTTACTAGTTTGCCTGGAAGTTTGAGTCAACTTTCTAATCTTAGTTGGTTTAAAATTGATGGTTGCAAGAACCTGGAAGTGTTGCCCGAACTTCCACATAGCCTATATTATCTTGATGCATCTGATTGCACCTCCTTAAGAGAAGTGTCGGGAAATTTGAGTCAACTTTCTAGTCTTAATTCTCTTGATCTTAGTGGTTGCAAGAAGCTGGAAGTTTTGCCCGAACTCCCACATAGCCTATTTCGGCTTTATGCAAGTGATTGCACCTCCTTAAGTTCAATTAGGGGATCAAACCCAATCATGAGCAAAAGGCACACTTATCTCAACAATTGTCCAAAATTGTTTAAGGTGTCGATAACGGAGACTCAATGTCTCGACTCATCTGTAACTTCCCAAGGCTCTCGATTTTCTTCTTTCCTTCGGTATGCGCATAACAGATGTGGATTGTTCCGTTTGCCAGGAAGTTCCATTAGGAATATGCATACGTTTTATGATGGAAATAGCATTCCAAATTGGTTTACAAATAAAAGTTTGGGAAATCAAGTAAAGGTTGAATTACCATCAGATTGGAGCTTCAGTAAGTTAAGGGGATATGGAGTTTGTGTTGTTTTTAAGAGAAAAAAACCTTCCACAGATTTTGGATACTCTGTAAAGAACTTTGATGGAGCTTATTTGGGAGGATGCTGGCCATACTACTATGAAGAATATTTTAGGGATAAGCCAATAAGAATCGATGAGTCAGATATGATATGGTTGCATTATACGACAAGAGAAATGGAGAGGTGGAAGGAAGCAAAGAAATTTGTAAGATTTTGTTTCAAAGATGAAGATGAAGGTGAAGAAATTGAAGTGAAGGAGATGGGTGTAAGACTTGTTTTTGATGAAGATTTAGATCAAGAAGCAGACTTGATTATGTTCCAAGACCTCCCAACTCTATCACAGCATGGTGGGGTCTTGTGCCTGTTTGGGAAGTATGGAGAAATGTACTGGACATGGTAGGATAAATTATTTATATGTCCCCTGTAGATTTTGTAATTTTGATTTGGTCTTTTTATTAGCCACAATAATCTTTGATAAATCCATGTAGGAGACACCCACCAGGTGTTTGATGAAATGCATGAGTAGAAATCATTTACTATTTAGTATTTACTCTACACCCTGTTTGTATATTTTTTTGGATTTTATGATGTATTAAGAATTGATGTTGTGTTTTGAAGTTGCGATTTGTACCGTAAGATAATAAACCAACATTTGAGACAAAATGTTTATTGTTTGTTATAAAAACATGACATTTGTTTTGATTGCTGAAAACACTCTTCTTTGATACCTGCTTTCAGCATCTGTTCTTCACTGCACTAATAGCTCAAGATCCGTTCCTTGAGGTAGCTGCCTAGACATGCTACATGTATTTCGACCCATTTACATACGGGTCAGATTTCAACCCGTTCCCAAAATTACATCTTTTACCATTTATGTGAGAGTATTAACCACTGGTTCTATTCCAAGATTGCCTTACCCTTATCACTGGTCTTCACCTTCTTTGTACATGGGACAAGCACCATATCGATAAACAGAGCTCTCATCAAAATAGCTTGTTCCTTTACTGCACCCAGGTTGTTGTTACCTTTTGTTTCATTACCCTCACCCATGTGGTTTCTTGAGACTATATGGATATCATTGTACTTTCTGCTAGCCGTGGTAGTCTAACTGAAAACCTTTATTAGGCCAGGTCGTGCTTCTTGCGATATCCAAGTGGGGTGGTAGGAAAATTCTTTGTTCTTTAATTTTTTTTAAAAATAAATAAAATTCAAAATGGAAGAACACATGGGCATTTTAGTCATTTCACTTGGTCCATAGAGAAAATAAACTCGAAACTTTCTCATGGCTGCCTGCACTTTCAAAACCACTGCGTCACTGCTCACGCAATTTGACCAAACCACAACGATGGTTTTTGCAACATGAACTTTTCATGTAACGTACACCAGGCGTCCGTTAGAATCGAGTATGTCAGCAGAAACCATTGACTATTATATTGGCAAACTGTTTTGTAGCTATATATTACTCATCAATTTGTTCGAAATTTGCTACCTGCCGAAGTGCCGATGTGTACTGGCAGTTAAGAACAATGTGTTTTGCTTTCAAGTTTCAATTCCAATTATCGTATACTGACAGATTAAAAGCCTTATTGCAGTTTTGATCCCTGGAAAAGATTATCGACTATTCTTGTCGAGACTACGTTCTTGCCTGCCAGTTGAGGTATAGTTTACTGATCATATTTATGTAGTCCAGTTTTGCAGCTCTTCATTAAGCTTATCTTTTTGTAACTAGCTAGTTGGGAGATACACCAAGACTAGATATGGTTGACTGTTATGTAGGCTAATATGCATTTTTAAAGAGACAATGTGAGAGCATCGTCGAAACAAATATGCTAGTTGATGATTAACATTGGTAATTTTAACATAACAGACAGTTGGATATGAGTTATTTTATCAGGTCCTATGTCTTCCTCTAGCAAAACTTAAAATTTCTAGGAAAATATTAGAAACAAATACTCCGTAGCCTTTATAGGAAACAGGCTATTACACACCCTTATAATGCTAACATACTCGCATTTTTGTTAAGAAATTTAAGAATCCGTCTATAAGTGCTACTATATCTATTATTAGGCCCATCCACTCAACATGATCAAATAGCTTGCGGCACTTATGGAACACAGTTCCACTTTTGCTAATGTAAGAAGTTTATCAAAGTTTCGTTCATTATAACTGGTAAATTCATGTAATATACGAGGAAATTGATGCTTTCATGCCTAAAATGTTGAACCTAAGTTCAAGAAACTTCAAGCAATGAGAATATGAGATTAATATCTTAATTGGTTAAGTCAACTAGATGTAATTAGGAAGAAATTTACAAGAGAGAATAAAACTATTAAATTTCTGTTATTTCCTAAAAGATAGTTGTTTTTTTTTTTTTTTTTTTGTGGGCATCATATGAACAGAAACCAATTTGAAGATACTGGAATATCAACTGAATTTATGATATCTAATGCGAGTTAACACATGTCGAAATTATCATTGGATTGCTAAGTTGATAAGATATCAAATCCACATAATTTACAATCAAAGTCAATATAATGAGTAGTTGAAGTTTTGGTTACCACTGATAGTTTGATAGGCTAATATCAATTTGATCTACTGTCACTTTCTAATACTATAAGTTAGAGAAACTAAATTTTTACAAGTTAAAGAAAAAGGAACTCATTAGGACCACATGTCAATACATATAATGTCTTTACGCAAACCCCATTGTATCAGGAGGTATCAATTAACGCGTAGTTTTATCTTATGCCCAAAAAATTAAGTTTAGTACACAAAAAAAAAAAATAATAAATAAATAAATAAATAAATTTGTTTGATACATATAAAAGGAATAAGTGACAACTATGATACATTTTGATGTCATTAGCCCTACCTTAAAAACGTCATCACTAGTCTAAAAACAAATTTTTTCTTCACATATTTCAAAGTTTAATACTAAGTGCATACCCATTTCAAATTTATATCATGTGACAAATTTGTGTCTCTGCCACTACATCCACGGCTGTTCTCAAAGGTGGCTGACCTCCCAGGCCTAGTTTTATGAGGCCCAAAAATTTTACGGCGCCAAAATTTACATTCAATGCATAAAACTTTAAAGATGTTATTTATATGAATAAAGACAAAGATTTCTTATTTTACCGGGTATTAAGAGACGGAGACAGTGGGGGAGCCAGGGGTGCTCGGCCCCCCTCCAACACGCCCAATCGCTTTGCTATTTACCTTATAAAATTTAAGCATATGACGCAACTATATGCAAATGACCCACCTAACCTTTGAGAAAAAAAATTAGGCCTCCCTTATTTCTATTCCTGGCTCCATCCCTGCAGGTATTTACCCTTTTATCCAAGAAAAAAGACAGACTTTTCACAAAATTTTTTTGAAAAATAACTAACGTTTTATACAATAACTCTTGATAGTTATCATTGTACGTTTTAAAATATTTTATTCAGCTTTTTAATAGAGGTCCCATTTTTCACTTCCCGCTCAACTCCTTTAAAATCACGAAAACGGCCCTACTAGTACCATGAATGTGTAGTGTCATATTATGGTCAAATGTACAACATGGCCCTACTATCCATACATTTGTTAATTTCTATACGTGATTTAGCTCGACACTTTCCTAACTATATCGTTCAAAACCTCATTTGACACCATCGCTAAGTATAAGATCCAAAGTACAAACTTCAAACTTATATTAAACATGCTTTTGGACAAACTTTCCAAAACTTTAGTTCGATCTGGATGTAATCATGACCACATTCATCATCGCCAGATCGATCTTTTTCTCTACCAACACTTCACGACCAAATAATTGTAATAAGACCATCAATTTCATCACCTAAAACACACCCTACTTAAATAGAAATATACCCTACAATATACCAGTGTTGCAAAAAAAGTCTACAAAGCCGATTAATCGCCGATTAGGTGCTACAAGGCCACCGACCTTGCCGATTTATGTAACTGGGTCAAACAAATAGGTCAACCAAGGTCAACGGCGATCAATGGCGGTCAATGGTGGTCAAACTTGGCGGAAACCTATAAATCTTGCCGGAAGTACCCAAAACTCATTATAAACTTATTTTGATCACTTATAATAACTATTTAAGTCTATTACAAGTTATTTTTTAGAAAATACCTTGCCAGAAATACCTAAAACTCATCGGAAATAAACAAAATTTGCCAGAAATAACCAAAATATGTCAGTATTGCCAATCCGATTAATCACCGATTAATTCCGCCTAGACCGATTACAAGCTACAAGGTGGTCGACCGCCCGACTACCGATTCACGATTTTTGTAACCTTGCAATATACTCACACACACGCACACAATTATTTAACTCTTTACAAAACATGAGCGCATGCAATATCTTGAAAACGATTGACCTACTCAAGTCACTGGTTCATTTGGTTACCCGATTCAACCGGTTCAACCAATGTGTCAATCCGGTTATTCTATATTGAGCCTAAAAATATATTTACCAAAAAGGTGACATGTAAATTTAAAATTACGTCACAATTACATATATTTAACTTGTGTTATTTGTAAAAGAAGAAAACAAAAAAACAAAACCCGGTTTAGATCTCGAGAACCGGGTTGAACCATGTAGCCTTAAATCCAGCGGGTCTAGCTGGGTTTCGAAAAACAAAAAACCATATTAATTTGACCATTTTTTTTACCGGAATTGGTTGAACAGGTATCTGGTCGAGTCGGGTGTTAAAACAATGCTTATGCGCACCACCATATTATCAACAAAAAGAAAAATAAGGGAGACAACTGTGGTGGAGAGGATGTATTTAATAGCACGACTTGGTGGTGAGAGGAAGACATTTCATGGTGAATTTTACCATTACAGTTAGCCTCATGGCCGTAGAGTACCAGCCCGGATATTAGCTTGTGCATAACTGCATAGGGCCTCACTTTTCGAAAGGGCCCAAAATTTAAATCCATTAAACATTTAAAGGGTCTTAAATATGGGGGGAGAGTTAATTTGTATACCAAACATTTTTTGCATACAGAATGACTAATCTCCACCATCCATCTAAAAAAATCAATGGTAGAGATTAAAAACATTTTTATATTTCTCATATTTTTTATTATTTAAAGATCTCATGAAATGATAATAGCTAGACAAAACAAATTATACCGTCACGACCAACATTTAATTATCTGTATATAGACGGGCATTCTGATATACTTTCGATAAACTTTTTTTTCCATCGTTTTTTCTTTCCTTTTTATTCGTATTTGAAAATAGCATGAGAAATCACATGTGGTTAAACACTAATTTGAATATTCTAATAGATTATAGTAGTTCGTTTATGAAAATCACATGTGATTGAGATCACGTGTGGGAAAAATCACATGTGATTAAGATATGTGTTTGAAAAATCACATGTGATTTTATTAGAAATATTCAAATTAGTGTTTAAACACATGTGATTTTTCATGCAAGTTTCAACAACGAGGAAAAAAAATGGAAAAAAAAAGCAAAAAATGTGAAAAAAAAAGGAAAAGAAAAAGAGAAATTGTCGAAAGTATATCAAAGTGCATATTTATAGAAACATAGTTAAATGATCGTCGTGCTGGTATATTTTTTTCGCATAACGATTTCCGGTTTTAAAGATACGAGTATTAATATTTGAAAAAAAATGAAAATGAATTTGTTAAAATGATGGTTTAATGTCATCCATTTGATCAAATGAAGATGAAATGTGTGGATTGGTCCCTATGTAGATAAAGTTTTAATCAAAATATTGAATGTTTTATTTATATTAGCAAGGGACTGTGTACGATGGTATCAAAGATAATCTAAAACCTCAAACAATCTTTTTTTAACTGATAAAACTCAATAGTTGGCACAGATTACCAACTATCAATAAGCGAAGAATACAAGATCAGATTATTGTTAAAACAATAATAATCAAACGATTACAATGAAGAGACTGATCAAGATGATAAAACAATATGAATGAAAGAAAGAAGCATTAACAGATTTTTGAGAGAGAATTGATGTATCGATTGTTCCAACATAACCCAAGCAGATGAGATGATTATATAGGCTAGGATAATTCACTTTAGTCCTTAAGCTATGTAGAAGTATCCATAAGCTGCTCAAACTTCTCCTTACTCTTCTTATAAGTATCCATTTGCACAGGATCAGACCCTCTACTTTATTACCTATAAAACATGAAAAACTAAAAAAGAAAATAAGCAAAATATAATAAGTGATATGTTTAGATGTCAAATTACTACTTATTTGAACATTCCCCCTTAATTTGACAGCTAAACATATAAAACATAGTTAGTTTATCACATAAAAATTTATGCTGATAAACTGGAAGATGTTTGGTTAAAATGTCTGCAATTTGGTCTTGAGAACCAATCTTTTTGGTACTCAGAACTCCTTTTGCAATTTTCTCTCTGATAAAGTGCACATCTATTTCAAAGTGTTTTGATCTTTCATGGAAAACTGGATTTATAGTCAATTGCAAAGCAGATTTGTTATCACAAAATAGAACAACAGGAAGAGTGATTTTTGTGTTCAAATCAGCTAACAGTTTTTGAATCCAAATAATTTCACAAGCAGCTGAAGACATAGATCTATATTTAGCTTCAGTAGATTATTTGAAAGAGTATTTTGTTTTTTACTTTTTCATGAAATAAGACATTTGTTGAAATAGATACAGTAACAGTCACAGATTTTCTGGTTTTTAAGCATTTTGCCCAATCTACATCACTGTATCCTTCCAAAACATTATCACCACTTGAATAACAATACCTAATACCTTTACCTGGAGCACCTTTCAAATACCTTAGAACATTTAAGGCAGAAGCTAGATGAGACTTTAAAGGTGTGTGCATATATAGAGCAAGACAGTGAACATAATATGCAATATCAGGTCTGGTATGGGTCAGATAAATGAGTTTACCAAGTAACATTTGATATCCAGTAATGTTATCAAGCAAAGGGTTATCTTTAGTTGGAATAAAAGGAAGAACTGAATTTGGTTCCATGGGAGTAAACATTGGTTTACACCCAAGAAGACCAAATTCTTTAAGTAGTCCTAAACAATATTTCCTTTGAGTGAGACATATATCATTTCCATTTTTCAAAACTTCAATTCCCATAAAGTATTTAAGAGCACCCAAATCTTTTATATTAAACTTAGTGTTGAGAAAAATCTTAAACCGGTCAATTTCATTATATTATCAAAGTTTCCTGTGATAACAATGTCATCAACATAAACCAATAAGGCGATAAACTTCTTATATTTGGTTTTTGTGAATAAATAATAATCATTTACAGACCACACGGAACCATTTTCTTTAAGAACACTAACAAGCTTTTCATTCCAATTTCTAGGTGCTTGCTTAAGACCATATAAAGATTTAGTGAGCTTACAAACTTTATTCTTATTAGATGAATCAGAAAAAACTTGAGGAATAGTCATATAAATATCCTCATCTAAATCACCATAAAGGAAAGCCTTATTTTCTTCTAGTTGATATAATGGCCACTTATTTTTCACAGAAATAGCAATTAAAAGTTTAATTGTAGCAACCAGCCTTATAAAACTTAAAACTATTTATGAAAACCGGTGACTTCTAGTACTCATTTAGATAATAAAATATGTTTATTATTACCTAATATATATTTTCCGAGCTTTTTGGACATCATTTGAACTGAAAACGGGAGATTTTCTCGTGAAACATGAAAGTAGAGCACAACGCGAGTCGGCACAAGTCTGAACCTAATAAAAACGTGAAACAATTAATCTTAGACATTTAGAACGAATATAAACATATTTATGGTCATTTTTAACGGAAAAAGGCGCAACTTAAAACGGCTCTCGAGAATTTTTACTGCGTTAAACGAACCCAAAACATGCTATAATGAAAGTTTAATAAAAGGTGCCACATATAACCCCTCACACCTCCTAATTTCTATTAATATAACCTCATACAGTATACACCTTCATTTTTCTCAAACCATAATATTTCATTCTCTCTCCCCCTTAACACCGCCGCCGTCACACCATACATGGCCACCCCCACCTTCGAAACAACAATAAACCCACCTTTATTTCACCTTCCTTGTCTTCGAAACAACAACAAACCCACCCTTGTGTGAATCGGTAAGGCTCAAATCAAACAGGAAACGAATAATAACTTGTTAAAAATGAGGCAAAACGGGGTAAAATATATGGTATCATTGCTTTTGTGTCACTTGTTCTATTCTTGATATGAGCACCGAGAGCTTAAAGCTCTCGTATGCCTTATTTGGTCTTGATTCGAGCTCACCTTAAACTCACAAGCTCATTTGGTTGTTTTGTTATTTGCTTTGTTTGTTGGGACACCTTGGGTCGCGGCTGGAACTGAACCCACTCATGGGTTTCAATCAATCATGGGTAGCTAGGATTTGGTTATGTCTTTTGGTTAGAGTTTTGTCCGTTTGTGTTGTCTTGCTCGTGGCGTAGAGTCACAGCCGAGACCCCGTGGTCTCGGCGAGGTAAGATTATTTGGTCCGATTGATTTGTGATAATATAGTGGTTATTATGAATTGGAACTCGAGCCGTAGGATGATCCGGCCGAGTATTATTGTGGTTGATTGTGACTTGGACTCAACATTGTGATGTTTTGTCCATGTCGTGTGTTAGCCGAGACCCCGTGGTCTCGGTGTGACCTTGATAGCCTATAATGGACTTATGACTAGTAACTTGGACATTATTGACATAATTGACTTTTGACCCGGCGTTATGACCGAGGGATTGATATGGAGATGTGACTCGCAACGGAAATATGACTTGTGACACAATTTGACGTGATAAAATTAAAAGAAAATAGGTAATAAACATACTTGTTAGAAATAGTAATTTACAAAACTTATTTGTTAATTATTTTATATATCACTAAAAGGAGAGTTAAAGTGCAATTATTTAATTTTGGGATGAAAACGGAAAAACACGAGGGTTATTAGACGTTTCGAGGCACGTTTATCCTAGTATACTATATGGGATCATTTGTTAGATTATTTAGCCGGTCGTTGATTGGTAGTCAGATTATTTGGGATTTTGCAACACCAATCTTGGGAAGTATATTCTAACTTGGAATATTATTGGACTTTAGACATTATGGACCCTTGGGCGCAAAACGACTTTAGTACAATAGACTCATTATGAATTTAATGTATTCGAGCCGCTACGGATAACAATGGAAATAATGTCCAACGAACAATAATACTTATAACATTTGTTGTCTAAACTTATTTGGAAATTACTTAAGTCATTCGACTTGGAGACGTCCTCTAAACGGATGAGTCATGGCGAATTTCTATTTAAACATATACAACAAGTATGTTTCATGAAATTAAATGGGGTTATGGGAAAATATCGACGACTACCAGTCTATCCATTTTATTTGGTATGTTTACTATGTGGGATCACTTTAGGTTATCTCCGTCATCTCTTCTTGACTTTTTGTCATATTCTTCGTGACTACTTCGTTTGGCGTGTGTACTCTTGAGTCAGTATCTTCCTACCGTAACACAAACGATGATACCAAACTCTAATAAAAGGATAAAACGAGATTATTTTGAAAATGTAATTGGAATAACTACGGGAATGGGAATAGTTAACTTTTGGAAACTTTTATGCCTTAGATTATTTTAAGGAATATATGTTAAGACGAGTCTTTATATTATTAGGTCGTGCCTATTCAGTCATGCTGTGAGATTCTAGTTGCTGTTATGCTAGGCTACCCTTAGCTGTTGAGTTGTGCTACCATTAGGATCATTGTGCTGTTCCATCCTTGTTATTGTTGTTGATATGGCGTTGCTGAGAATAAGTTGAGTTCTCGTAGCCCAACTTTTTAATATGCTTTACCTTGGGGTGGAAATGGTACTCAATGCTTTCGAATGTTTTCATGCTGTGATCTACTGTTTTCATGTTTTTGGACAATATGTGCGCTTTGATTTGCAATATGTGTCTTATTGTGTAAATTCCAATTTGTGTGACTTGGCTTGAATGTGCGCAAATAATTTTGGGAAGTGGCACCCAGTATATCATTTTGGGAAGTGGCATCCAGACTATGTGTGGACCAATTATGTGTATTTGCAGTCTGAGATACTTTGTGATCTTACTATGTGCTTACATTTGTATATCTCACCCACTGTTGTCCTACATTATATTATTCACAGCTTCGTGATTTAACTTTCAAACCTACGAGCTCACCAACATTATGTTAACGTTTTCTAGTACCATGTTCAGGTAATCATTGTTAAAGTATTTGAGGGCACATTTATTGGAGTCAGACTATTTGGTACCTTACTACCATGTTTTCAAGACAATAAGATTTCAATATGGAGACACTTTTACTTTAAATAGTTATACAAAAATTGTTTTGTAATGATGTAAACTATTATTGAAATTAATGTATGGTGTGTACTATAATGTTATGCAATGTGCCTTCGTTACATCTAGTGTTTCCGCCACTGACGGGGTGTGACAGAATTGTATCAGAGCCTAAGGTTATAGAGAATACCGGTTTTTCTAAAATAAAAACCTCAACTATAACCAGAATAAAGTTTTTAATAAAACCCCAAACATGGTACGAGTCGATTAGCCCGAGCATTCCATCGTTTTTTCTAAATTACGCATAGCCTGATCAACTATGCTTGATTCAGGAGCGATCATGGGATAATGGGGGTAGTTACCTAAGATCGTGTTTGGTTGGAGTCGAAGTCCAGATCACGTGAAAATGCATTCGCCTATGTGTGTGCATCTGCCTTACGTGTTATGTGTATCTATGGTTATATTGGCTTGCCTTCTATGTGATGAAGCTTTTAGCTTCTAGGACAATATGTGAGCTTACAATTGCGTACTTAGGTGTTTTGAATTGATTTGATATTGTGTGATTTGACCCGATATGTTATGATGTGTTTTGAGTTGAGTTGATATGACATGTTTTGATTTGGTTTAAGTTAGAGTATTTCATGTACCATTCCTCGTACTTGTGCGATTGATATTAGTTATCCTTATACGCAACCAAAACTCATACTATATATTTTGCTAGATATATATATAGCGATACGTTATTTTGGGTAGACTATTTTGGATACGCTATACAATTTTGAATACTATTTTGGACGGTCAACATTCGTTTCGCTATTTTGAAAATGTCTTATATTGATATGAAATTTTGGAGAACTATTTTGGGACATACTGTTTTGGAAACACAATTTTGGAATACTATTTGAAAGCTATTTTGCAAACATGATTACTTTGGTATTGCCCTGTGCCGTTAAGTTACATGCCTTGTCTCCCTAGCCCTCAATTTGTGAGAAAGCATGAATACACCACATTATAAGTTGATGAGTCGGATGACGTTATTAGGTGCCTTAGGGAAACAACCCGCCAACTAGCGTAGTTGAATTTAATGGCTTAGTCGTACTATGTGGACCTTGGAAATTGCAAGTGAGATAATGTAACCACCCGTAATTTTTCAACTAATATTTTAATAATAAATGTTAATTTATCATTACCTAACTGTCTAAATTAAGCATTCATGAGCTTGCATAATTATTTCGGGAAGCAAACCCGCTGATGAGGCGAAAAATGATCCATTTTTAGGGGGTCATTTAAGCCCGAATCCGACTTTATTTGATCAAATATTGCCCTAAATCGTTCCTTTTGTGATTTTAGGTGTTTGGAGAGTGAATTCTGGAAAAGAAGCTATTTTGGACATTTTTGGAGCATAAAAGTGAAGAAAACGGCAAAGTCTCAAATTTCTCTGCTGGAACAGTGCATGAAGGCGTCACCTATTGCTCTTGATGGTGTCAAGACCCAAAGAATAAAATACCGTGGTAGCTGACGGCGTCACATAGGCCGTCATAAGTAGATCAAGGCCGTCCGAGGAAGCATTTGGCGGCGAGATGACGGCGTCACACCCTTACTCTTGACGTCGTCACCTCGGTTTTCCTATATATAGTTTTCTAGTTTTTTCATTAAAAAGAGAGAAGTTTTGGTGAAACCCTAAAGACGAATTTGGTGCATCTTTTACAGGTTTTTCAAGGGTTCCAAACCCTTGATACCTTGCATTGTAATTGAGATAAGTGTTCTTCTAATTCAATCAATATGTCTATGTGTTGGTTGTTTATATCTTGTTCTTGTCTCAATTCCATTATGCTAGGCTAGATCTCTTTTGTGTTTGCTTAGATCTAATGAAACCTAGATGTTGATTATGTGTTGATTACTTGTTTATTCTTGTCTTGGATGAATGATTTTATATGTTAGGCTTAAGAAAACTGGCAGATCTCCAAATGGTAACATGCTTGAACGTCTTAAGAAACATGAACCGAAGCGTACTAGGTCTTTATTGGTTGTATTTAATGCATGAGCCACTGTTTACAATCCCTATAGTTGTGCTGGGTCATGGTGTAGGAGGAGATAAGAGCTCATAGAGTTGGGGAGTTATGTATGCCACCCCACGAATGGTATTAAGGAATACAATCCATCATCCATACAATTATAACAAGTAATTAACGTGTAAAAGATATCTAGGGAGTAGTGAAGTCTAAGTAAACACAATTTCTCCAATTACTGCTCACAACCTTAGTATAATTTAGTTTAATTTCATTTTTAGTATTTTATTTTGATTATGTCTTAGTTTTGGGTTAGTTGAATAGCAACTAATTCCGCCCACTCTTCCAAAACCTGAGATTTTACTTGCTTTCATAAAAATACAAAAATACAAAAATAATCATCCCTCATCTTTAGAACTAGTAATTAGGTTTTCTAATCCTAGTGACACTATTCCTAAGCTGAACGATCAATCCCCCGGTACTTGTCACTATACTATACTACAACGATCAGGTACACTACCTGGTGGGGGTTGTAAGCTTCTCGAGATCCCTCGAGAGGTAAAGCCTGTTGCGATTCCCACGCATCAAGTTTTTGGCGCCGCAGCCCGGGGAATAGTTATTGTCTAGGTTAGGATTTCTTTTTATTAGGTCTACTTGCTAGATTCCTTTCTAGTAAGATTTTTATTTTTATTTTTAGGTCTTCTTTAGTCTATCTTATTTCTTCGTGCCTTTGTTCGTAACTCTTTACCATCCGACATCATTGAAAGTGGTAACATCTTTGAACCCATCATCCCACCACAACAAAACCCACCATTAGAACCCCTTAGGCCCCGAACCTTAGGAGAGTATTCCCGACCTAGCCACCAAGGCTACCGAAACACCATTGAGCTCACCGGAGACAATGTGACCCCCTTGCGATCCGACACCATCCGGTTGGTGCAAAGCGGATGTGCATTCCATGGACTTCGTTCCGAAGATCCAAACCAACACTTTAAGGATTTCCTCAAAATCGTAGACTCCATAGACCCAGGTGTTGAAACTAGAGAGACAACCCGATTACGCCTATTCCAATTCTCTCTACGGGATCAAGCTAGTCAATGGCTTGAGCGTTTACCCGCGGGATCCATCACCACATGGGACAATCTCGCCAATCGCTTCCTTACCCAATTCTTTCCGCCGGAATAGACTGCAATGCTTAGAAGGGACATTTTGATGTTTGAGCAACAGCGGGGTGAACCTTTCTACGAGGCTTGGGCCCGTTTTAAGAATCTCCTCCACAAGATCCCTCATCATGGCATAAACCTTTGGTTATTAGTCCAGATTTTCTACGACCATGTTGACTATCACACTAAGCGCACCATCGACAGGGCCGCGGGAGGTAAATTGCGTGATAAGAATGCCGAGGAGTCTTGGGCAATTATCGAAGAGCTCGCTGTTGATAATAATGAGATTTGGGAATTTAAACATACGATAGAAGCGGCCATCAATGCAGTCTCGACATCTGGAGGAACCACCGAAATCCCCGATGAACTCTTATGCAAACTTGAGGCAAAAGTTGACTATTTTGAGGAAAGGCAAAGGAGACCTTTAAGTCCTAGACAAGCCACTGTCAATTCTGTCTCAAAACCAACTTCGGTACCAT